>CM038681.1:97678274-97959859 GCA_021605205.1 Aegilops longissima
TGACCAGACCAGAAGCACGTGTAAGTACAGCCAATTATAGCAACTTGCAATGGCGGTTGGCGGAAAGGAAGTTGTTTGTGGTCACAGAGAAGCGGTGGGGGGCATAAACCAATCTATCACGCAAGGACCAAGAGGAGATACTACTAGTTTATTATAGTTGGATGGATGTATAGCTAAGCTTCCGCGTGGGGTCTCAGATGTCAAAGCAAACCAGCTCTCGTTTCCATTGGCTGGTTCACTGCACGGCTGCAAATTTGCTGACGTGCTAGAGAACAGTGATGCATTCTAGTGGCCGAAGAATGAGAAAGTGAACAAGGCCACCTATTTTATTCTATATATGAAAAGGTTGTGCGCTAAAAATATGTAACCTTGAAATGTCTGTTAAGAAGAATATTGTATTGGTGAGAAAAGGGTCTGATTTATGCACTAAAAATATGCTCGTGCTAAAAAGGCAAGCACAAATGTCTCCTTTTGTTTCCACAAGCAGAGGCTAGGAACTGAAATTTTGTCACGATGTAGCTGTGCTTTTATACACTAGCATCTAAGACGTTTATCTAGCATCTCATGTACTTGTAAAAATATCTAAGTTTGAGAAAGAAAGAAAATGCATAAAAACAAAATTGGTAGTCAAATTGGGTGAGTGGTACTCACCAGTATGCAATCTGGAACAGCATCAGGGCATGTCGCTGTGCACAACATTCGTGACAGCAACTATTCCAAATCACCAGTGAATCTTCTCTCTATACGGCAACAAGCAACAAAAAAGGATTGTTCAGAACAATTTATTTAGGCTGTACGAATCAAACTGTTCTTTATATAGTACTGCAAGCTAGTTCACATCTCAGAACAGTGTGGAACATTGGTTCCTGATCAGTAGCACTCGGGCATAAAGCGGGTAACTTGGGAAACAAACTGTTCTTTATATAGTACTGCAAGCATACTAGTTCACATCTCAGAACAGTGTGGAACATTGGTTCCTGATCAGTAGCACTCGGGCATAAAGCGGGTAACTTGGGAAACAAACTGTTCTTTATATAGTACTGCAAGCATACTAGTTCACATCTCAGAACAGTGTGGAACATTGGTTCCTGATCAGTAGCACTCGGGCATAAAGCGGGTAACTTGGGAAACTTAGATATATGACATTGCAGCTTTGGCGATTCAGAGAAATGCCATCACTATTTTACTCTTTGGAAAAATGACACTACAACGTTGCAATACTCCTGGAGATGCCATTATGCAAAATTTCAGACCAAAATGCCCATGCCTTCTTCCTTGCTCTTCTTCCTCCACTGACCTCATATTCCTCAACCATGGCAGCACAGTCTCTTCCTCCCTCTGTCACCTCTCTTCCTTGCCTCTCTTTGCCACATGGATTCGACCTCCATGCCACAGCCTGACCATGGGATCCCCATCACAATTTCTTCCCAGAGATCAGAACTACCATCCAAGGCCATCCGAACTCATTCTGCGATCCACATCTCATCCACATCTGGTTGCTCTGTGGCTACCATCTCCTCTAAATCCGACAGTGAGCCGCCAGCGAGAGGTTGAGGGGAATATTGAGATGGAGCTTGCTGCTGGATCAGTAAAACGGCCATGGACCCCATCTCCTCTAGATAAGGCAGCAGGAATTTGCGGCGGTCTTCAAAATGGAGCTTCCTGATGGATTCCCCATCCATGGCAGTCATAGGAGGGCAGAGGATGCTGCGAAGAGTTGCAGACAGCCTGAGGAATCGAAGCTTAGGAGGGGACCCATCCATGAAGGCAAGATGGTAGGTGCAAGGGGTAGAGGAAGATGGACAACATGAGGACAGCACCACCAGCAGGCCAGCCACGCTTGCTGAGGGGGCGGGAGTGGAGGACGTCGCTGGCCAGCACGGTTGCAGGTCAATGTTGGGAAAGGAGTGAGGTGAGGGAGGGAGGAAGGACGAGAGAAGGAAGAAAACATTGGCATCTCAGTCTGAAAATCTATATGATGGCATTTCGAGTATTGTAAAGTTGTAATGGCATATATCTAATTTTCCCAAAACTTGGATCAATACACATTACAGCCTAACATCCATATCCATTCATCCAAATTTGGAGTATTACACAAAGCCCCCCACAAGGGGTGATACAAAGAGAGGAGGGAGATATCGGCACTCACCAGAGGCGGCACACCCAGCAACAGCAAGCCTCCGTTGCGGCCGTCCGACAGCTGAGCCCTACGGAGAGGCGAGAGAGAGAGAGAGAGGCCACAGTGCCACAGCAGAGACAGACCTAGCTGAGGCAGAGGTGATGGCAGGCAAGGTGTGTGCGGGGCGATGCAAATGGGTCTCTCTATATAAATCATGGCTATTTATTTTCTTCTAGATTAAGATTTTCAGTTATACCGATCGTCAGAAAGCGTGTGAGCATGGTAGAACGGTCAAACATAGTTGAGTGGTGAGAAATCAACACAACCTATTAAAGCTTTCTAAACATATGAGTTTTAGTCACAAGCAACTTCTCAGGCTTTCCATACATGTCATTATTTAGGGCTCTAGGGTGATGAGAGACTTACTCAGCCACTGTTCTCCAGTACATAAATGTCATCATCCTGCTGCCTTTTATGCTCGTATATATTGCCTCTTTGGCCCCATCCTGTTCTCACTCTATTGGTAATTTTCATAATTGTGCGAGCACTGTCATCTCTGCATATCAAAAATGAAGTCAGAGTCATTGCAGCTCAACAGAGAAAGTGAACTTTAATATCTTGTTAGAGTTAGTTTGTGTTTCTTGTAAGATGAAACCTTGCATCCAAATAAACTCTGTTTAAACAATATGCCTTGGTACATATGCCTTGGTTATTGTACTAAATTTAAACAATATTTCATAGTCAAGCGCTACAGAATCCTTGCGTCCAAATAAACAAAAGAAGATTGAAGTAAACACATAACAAGAAACTTGATCGTGATAATACCTGTGCAGAAGGGAATGCCAATCATTTTCAGCATACTTGTCATGCTCATGCTTCCGGCTTCCAGTGGTAACCACACCAGAAACAGCAGCATGACCAACATTACCATCAGCCATTTCCATCATCTTTTCCGACAGTACATCAGCATCCTGCTTCTTTCCTGTCTCACTTAGTGCATCTATGACAGGCATGAGTGTGGCTGGATCAAATGAATATCCTTTAGCTATAAACAACTTGAGAAGACTATGCGCTTGGTCTGCCTCATGAACATTGCAGAGCCCCATGATGATCTGCTTATATGGGAAACTTTGGATAGAGATTCTCATTTCAAGTGCTGTTTCAAGAATGTTCTTGGCTTCTATCCACCTAGCATAAGTGGAGAGTTCGGCGCACATTAAGCAATAGAGCACTTCCTTCTGACCACATGTACTCAAAGCAACATCAAATACCCTCTGAGCTGCAGAGAAATCTGCAATCTTACAAAAAGCCTTGATCAACAAGCCAAAAGAAGTTACATTAGGAACTATTTCATTCTGTAACATTTCATCTAACAAAGGCATTGCTTTGTTCACCATTCCTTGTTCACAAAAGGATTTTATCAAGCTATTGTAGGTCATGACGTTAGAAGAGATCCCCTTCTCCTTCATTTCACTCATAAATTCAAGGATTTCATCCGACATGTGTTTTTCTTGAAATCCCCAAATCAACAAGTTGTATGACCTTGTGCTTGGGTTGAAACCTTTCTTTTCCATGTCTCTAAGAACCTTAATGGCCGAAGATGTCTTGCCATGCTTGCAATAACCGTGAATAAAGGTATCATATATCACTGAATCAGGAGAAATATCTTTTGCTATCATCTCAAGTAATCGTTTCTTTGCTTCATCGAACCTTCCTTCTTTGCACAATGCATTCATCAAAGTTGTGTAAGTGATTCGGTCAGGTAGACATTTTTTGCTGAGGAAAGAATCACTCGCTAAACTTGAAAACGAACTACCCAATCTGCCAAGAGCCAAACTTCCTTCATTCCACATTTCATCGACAATGTCCATAGCCATATCTAACTTACTGCTTCTGCATAGTCCATCAATAATGATATTGCAGCTTGTTGTATCCAAGCTATATCCTTTCTCACCCATCCTCTCCAACAACCTTTCTACCTCTGTAGTCCTACCCGCTTTCCACAAACTCTCCAGCAAAACATTGTAGGTGAACAAATTTGGGGCACACCCCTTCTGCGCCATCTCATCAAGAATCCTGTTGGCAGCGATAGTGTTTCCCTTCGAGCAATAAGCACGGAGCAAACTAGTATAAGTCACAACATCTGGAGTCATCACACCACTCCTCACAAAATCCTCCACTCTCCTTACATCAAACGACTTGCCCTCCTTACACAATCCATCGACAATGATGTTGTATGTATAGCTATTAGGCTGGACACCCTCATGAGCCATCTCGCTCAGCAACTCTTGCGCCTCTCCAATCTTACCATTCCTCACCAATCCTGACAACCAGCGGTTGTAACTCTCGGCCTTCCTCAGGAACCCACCACATCTCATAATGTCCACCAGCACCCTCGCCTCATCCACCATCCCGGCATCACAGAACCCGCTGAGCATCACGTCAAACGTCACCTGGTCAGGCCTCGGCAGACCCGGCTCCAGGGCCTCCTGCATATCATTGAATATCCTGTATGCCTCCAGCACCCGGCCAGCCTTGCAGAGCGCAGAGATCCGGCCATTGAACGTGACCACATTGGGCGCGAGCCCCTGCGCCCGCATCCGTTCCACCAGCCTCTCGGCCTGGTCCACCTGGCCCTCCCGGCAGAACCCCGCCACTACCGTGTTGCAGACCACCAGGTTCATCCTCGGCATTTCGTTGAGCACCCCGAGCGCGTCTGCACTCCTGCCCGCGCGACAGTACCCTCGCGCCAGGATCCCGAAGCTGAAGTCGTTCTTGGCGAGCATCGCGTCGAACACCCTGCGTGCGAGGTCCATGCGGCCGGCGGCACAGAGCGCCTGCAGTAGGGTGTTGCGGGTGAAGACGTCGGGGGCGGCGCCGGAGAGTAGGAGATCCTTGTAGAGCGACTCGACGAGGTCGAGGCGGGACTCGGCGAGCGCGGCGAGGAGGAGGCGGTTGTAGACGGGGGTGGGCGGCGGGCGGAGCGCGGTGCCGGGGAGCGCGCGGAGGGAGCGGAAGGCGGAGAGGGAGAAGTCGAGCGGGACGCGCGGGGAGGCGGATGCGGCGGAGAGGAGAGCGAGGAGGTGCGGGGCGGGGTCCGGGAGGGAGAGGATGTGGGCGAGGAGGCGCTGGAGGAGCGGGTGGCCGGAGGGATCGGCGGCGAGGAGGCGGGAGAGGAACGAGGTGGAGTGCGGCGGCGGAGGGGAGGCCGGGGAGGAGAGGTCGAGGAAGAGGCGGAGCGCGGCGGCGGGGTTGGCGGCGTTGCGGCGGAGGAGCGCGAGGAGGGGGGTGGCGGCGGAGGGGGAGGTGGACATGGGAGGGTCGCGGCCGCGGCGAGGGCGGCGGCGGAAAGGGTTTAAACGTGCCCCCGCTGGCTGGCTGGCTGATCGGTGGGGTACACTGTTAGGTCAACGGTCCAGTTCTCTCTCACTGCTCTGTGGGGCCAAATCGTCCTACTGTCACTGCTCTGTGGGGCCAAATCATCCTAGATCGTGAGCTCACTACAAAACCATGCTATCCATGTTCATGATCACCAATCTACAATTGCCACATGCTCACATTCTTAGCTCATGCTTACAACAAATTAATTCTGCCAAATTACAAAAGAAATTATCTCCCAGATATTTAATGGCCACTAAATTTATTTTTTAAAAGAATGGCAACGAATCTAACAGTTTTTTGTTGGCGAAATATCTAAGGCGGAGAAATGCGGAAATGTCAAGAACGTCGATCTACCATAGTTAACAATCACCACATTAAGGGAACTCCAACGGGCCAACTCAAATGGAAACACAGTATGTCCGTTTTTTTCGTTTGGGTTGACCAGGCAGACACTAAAGTCTGATCGTGTTCGCCGGCCCATAGGTGTGTGTTGCTGCAATCAAGTGCCCTTGAAGGTTTTGGAGATTGTTGGACAAAAATAGTGAGGGACTAATGTGTTTGTTAGTGCAGACACAGAGAGACCGTCCCTGGAGTTCGGAGAAGATTGTTAGAATTTCCAGAGAAATTTGCTATAAACTTCTAAGAGTGTTATCCGTGCAACAGAGAAGATTGCTAGCTTCGAGGAGTTTGCTACCAGGAAGATTGTGTGTCGGAGACGGCCTCTAAAAATGTTGTTGAAGTGAAGTAATTCCTATGGAGTGCGTGTTTGGGGGATTTTGACTGCAGTGAAGAAGAAATGAAGACATAGTTTTTTTTCGTAGATTCATTTTCTTCACTTGAGACATAGGACCACCATCGTACTATTAAGAGAGGTTCAAGTATTTTAAGACTTTCGTCTAGTGTGATGCTTAACTGAAACTTATCCCAAGTGAGTGGACAGAAATATCTTCGTGCACAGAGTTATTTACTTGCCATCCATAGACGAAATTCTTCTGGGCTGCAAGAGAAATGCTCTAGTAGATGAGTCAACTTTCTTTGTTTTCTCAAGTAAAGTTGACGTGTGAGTTTGAAATCCGATCTTTGGAAACGTGTCGATTGGCCATTGACTGGGCCAAAAGCCCTTATTGGTCATTTCCCTCCCGAAACTGTTTTGGCTATAAATAGACGCCCCACACCAATCTGCTCCTCTTGAGATTCTGAGAAGATTGACTGAGCACCCCTCTTTGAGAGATTTGAGTAAATCCTTCTGAGAGAAAACCCAAGATCCAAATAACCTAGATAGTGGTTGAGCACATAGATCTAAGTTGAGAGTTCTTGTGCCTATTACTCTTGAGAGCTGCTAAGTCTTTAGACGGTTAGGTGTCTGTTTGAGTGACCAAGAGTAACTGTGGTCTCAGAAAACAAAGTCTGTTGAAGGCTTGAAGATTGCCAATAAGAATCTACCACGAGAGAAATCAACTGAAATTCGAGGAACTTCACGTTGAGGAGAACAAGACAGAGAGAAGTTTGCTCCTGTGTTCAATCACAAGTCCCTCAAACCAGATATAACTTTTTTGCAAAAGAGTGAACTGTTCTAACCAAATACTTTGTCGCCATTAAGCACCACTTGTATCTCATGTGTTGTTCTTCAGTACAATTCTATCGGCTTACATTTCATACAAATCTATATGTACTGCGACCATGTTGTGTTGTATATTTGCATTTGCTACACTTATGGTTGTATGCTTGTATGCTCTTTGCTTTTACATCTGATGCTACTTAGTTACCCACTGCAGTCTTGCCCTGATGAATATCTCATAATAGTGTGCATGTTTTCTATCTTTGTCTGGCAGTAACTTGTCATAGAGATATACTTTGTATGCTATGTTGTGTTTTCGTTCAGCTGTACTTCCTCCATAAAGAAATACAAGAACGTTTAGATCACTACTTTTTTGTAGTCATGCATCTGCATAGTTTGTATTTTTCATTGTGCTATGCTGAGAGATTTCAAGTTTCAAAAGAAATTTTAGTTCTCCCATTCATCCACTCTCGTTGATATTCTCCGATCCTACAGTGCGCCCAACGTGCCGGGCTGCATTTTAGATTTTGACCATTTTTTGAATTGAAAATGTATACATTTTTTACTATAAAAATATATACATTACCGCCAATAGTCCGTTCGTTGCATAAATAAAATAAAAACATAACTGAAAAAAATAAAACTGATCGGCCGTCACGGTCCTTGTCCTTGATCTGCTCTACTGGACGCCGCCATTGTCGTCGTCGACGACGAAGTTGATGAACACCGGAGCCGCCATGGATAAGGCCACGGTACCAGTCTAGCCGCTGGCTGCAGCTGCTCCGGCTCCACCCACTCCGGCGTGCAGGGCACCGTGGACGCGATCATGTGTGCCCCCACTAGTGGTGCAAGTGGCCACTGCTCCTGCGTGGCGACATCGCCTATGGCCGATGCGGCCAACGCTAGTGGCAGGCCAGACCACCGGGCGAGCTTGTCGAGGTGGGAGTCCTCGATGACCTTCTTGAAGGCCTCGTCGTTCTTCTTGGCCCCCTCCTCCTCCACCACCGCCAACTGTGGTGCTGGAGCGCACGTGCAACGCACCAGGGCCTCGTGCATGATCGGTGCGCTGGTCGTGCTCGTCGATGAACCACATGTCCTAGTGTGTGGAGTCCATTGTGAACGTCGAGTTGTGGTGGAGGTCGGCCAGGATCTGAGCGCGACGGCGGCGGATCTTCACCTCCCGTGCACGACCTGTGGTCGGCACGGGAAACCTATTCGGGTTCAAATCCTATCGTACGACAGGTTCATGTCCAGCCATGGCACGGGGATGGCATTTTCCCGGTAGTGTCGGCACTGGTGGGCAGGCACGTAGACGCATTCGCGCGCCGGCGACGCCCCGAGGAGGGCCTCGTGGTCATGCGCTCTGGGCGTGTACTTCCACGACGTGGTGGGGGACGGCAATGGCCAGAGTTGATTGTCGGGTGTCTGTGGGGCAGATGGAGGGAGAAGAGTGGGCGATGTGCCCCCCCACATCGGAGCGCTCATGCAAAAGGACTCCACACGGTAGTTGGGTGGCTACCAAGTGGGACCGGGGCGGACACCGAACGGACGTGTGGCACGTCCATCTGTTGTCTGTGTGGACGCCCCCAAAAGCAGATTTGCATCCACACGGACAACAAGCGGATTTGCATCCACACGACACACGGACAACACAAAAATGGGTTAGTGCCCCGTGTGTTGGGCCGTCATTTCTATCCAACCCAAGCGGACAAAATGAGCCCATGAGTTGGAGTTGCACTAACGTACATGCGCTCAAGATAGCCATTCGATGATTCGATTCAAATAATCGACAACAGATAAACAAAGAGAAATTTGTCATTCTATTCCAAAGCATGGTCTGAGATATATCTGACTTCTGACATAATGGACACCTCCAGCTGATGACTACACACCATCAGCTACTTTAGACTTCACCAGAAGAAATGCTCAGCTCTCCCTTTTGCTAGAGAAAAAAATCAGTTAAGCAGGAGCACTTGGTTCTGACTGCACAGCAACCACCGGAGTTACCAAACAACATTATGAAAACCCCAGAAGCAAAAAAGAGACTGAAAAGAAATCAGGCAAACAAGCTTGTTATTTCACGCGCCTGTGAAAAAGAATTTGTAAGTTGGCAACAGACAGACACTCACTCACTCTCACTCAGACACCACAGGTGCTTGTTTCATCACGTTACAAAGGAGCAGCACAAACCACAACTTTACTCCACGCACACACACACAGGAGACAATGACTGTCTAGGCTATATGTGTAAGAAACAGAACCTAACCAATCAGTAAAAAAACGAAGAGAGAAAAATGTGTAAGGAACAAGATCCACATGTGCGAGAAGATCAGAAGCACGGGACATTCTCGGTCTTCATGACCAGGTTGCACGTCGAGTATATGGACGCCGCGGCAGCTTGCACTGCCCACTCGCTCTCGGAGATCTCCGGGTTCTTCAGTTTCCTGCGCAGACACATTGGAAGTTGTTCAGCAAAGCATTCAATTCACAAAAAAACAAGAAGTTTATGGTCCATATGCGGTGATGAACTAACCATAATTCAGCCATTGGGCCAAGCAGTGGAGCCTCACAGGTCACTTGTTTTAGGCCTTTATCACAATTCTGCAACATTCCTTGCACTTCCTTCAACCGAATTTCCTGCAACAAGTAATTGGCATGATCAGGAATGGAGCAGCTTGATGAGCATGCAGGCTTTTGGTCAAAAATTAATAATGCAGCATGCCAACTGTTGTGCGACCGATATTACCAAAACTAAATAGAGCTTGAATAAAAAAACCTCAAGATCATAATTTAATTTTGATGCTGATCAAAATAAATGAGAAAGAACCTAGACTCTGATGTGTTAGACAGCAACAAACAAGAATAATAGAATAAACAGTGATTCAACACTGCAACTTTCGTCAAAATACTCTTGTGCGCAAACTCACCAAGTGCCTCCCCTCCTCCTGCAGCGTTCTTTCCATCTGAAGGAATAGAGACCTCCACCGTGCAACATGTTCTTCTGAAGCTGTTTTTCCAGTGGGCCCAGCTTCAGAAGAATGTGCAATGGATGGTTCGTTCTCTTGACTAGATGAGAATTCTGTTGATATCAGGTGCGGCAGTTCAGTTTGAAGAGCGTTCCTCACTCTCTTCCTACTGCGCTTCAAAGCTTCAAGGATGAAGAAAGAAGGCATAATTAAGTGGATGCACAGGTTACAACTTCAAATTGTATAAAGTTTTTAACTACAGAAAATATACCAGCAAGCCGCCCTCTTATGTCCTGCTGCAGAAGCTCCAACCATTGAGATGCAACACTGGCAGCTGGTCATGAAAAGGCAAGAAAACTGTCAAATGTGGATATTTCTATAAATAGTTAGTGCAGTGTAGCGCTCGCAGAATGTATGATTAGTGATCTAAGCAATCAAGCATACCCTTTACTGATAGCACAGTCATGTAATCATGTTGGGATTCATGATCTAATGTACTACATGTCCTGTCCGAAGCCATAGTGACTGTTGATGAGAGTTGCAATTTCAGATTGTCGCCATCCTCTGCAAGGAATCTTGATGCGGTAGGCAGACCATGTTGAAACATTGCATTATTACCTTCCATCATGAAGTGGCACTTCATCAAACTATCCCCATACTTCTGGTCCTGAATTCTCTCTATAACTTCTTTACCTCTTTCACCTGTTTGGCCAGCAAGACCAGGCTGGCTTGCGTTCTCAAGCTCCTCAGAGCGTACCATTGCCTTTATTATGGAGTATACTTGCTTGCTATTTCTTACATGATTTATGATTCCTGGATTCAGCCCAGATAATAGGCCACTAGGAGCAGCAACCTTTGTGAACTTAGTCTGTTCATTCTGGGTAGAAGTGCTTCTCTTGAGCTCATCATCCCTTTTCCGCTTGGGCGGTCGACCACGTGGCTTAGGTACCACTGCAGTTCCATGGGTTGAAGAAAGGAACCCATTCTGCTTCATTTCTCTCCACTTTCTATGTGACTCACTTTCTCCTGCAGCACCAGTTGTACTACCACATTCTGATGGATCACTAACTTTCGACTGACCCAGCTTCTTGTAAGGAAAGAACGGATTTAGCTCTGCTGCATCAGAAGAACCCACTCTATTAAGATCCAACCCAAGGGGTGCATCGCTCATCCTATTTTCACCGCGTTTTGCATCAGGCTTAGGTTGAAGGTCTGTCCGGATGTTCTCTTTGCCACGTGCCAAAGGATTGGCATCATGCAAACTTCCCGCCAGCACTGCATCCGGAGCACGGCCCAAGGTCAGGCAAGCAGGTTCTAACTGCAGAAGTGCACCAGTCCGAGGCAATGAAGGGACCCCATATGCACATTTTGTGGCGCCTTCAGCAGAAAATTGTGGTATATCCTTCTTATTACATGGATTTACAGATCCCTGTGCTTTATCTGAAGATTCCAAAATCCCCACCCTCGGATCTGCATGGTAGAAGCAACAAACATGAGCAAATCAATTGTGAACATAAATGCTCTCTAAATTTACATGATAGAAGCGATGTGCATGCGTTGTCACTGAAAGGTGCTTAGCTCATTCTGCCCCATTGTTCCTCAACAGAAGCAAGGTAAAGAATATGATGAGCCACAACCCTACAACTTTAAGTGCTAGATGTTCCATTGTAGCCACATACATAGATCCTCTGCCAAACATTAGCGCACCATCTGAAATCTCTGTTCTATCAATAATTAATCGAAGGACTTCTTATTAAGGTTTCAAGAATGACAGCAACCAAGAATTCACAATTCTTTCTAGCAAGCCAGATTAAATTGCTAACAGGAACGCGCTACGGGTGTCATCGCCAGCAGGTTCCACGCATCCAAGCTAAGAACGGTTGCTATTCACAGGCGCAAAAATCAGCTGCCAATTGTTTGTTCCTGAACAGAGTAGAACAAAAGAAGTGTGTCTAGCCATTAGATCTGTTGTGAGACACTTTACTACATACACTGTGCCATCTCGAATTTTAGTCCTACTGGCGAATTCAAGACTGCTAGCTAAGGATTCGAGCAGGACGAGAACACAGAGATAGAACCGAAGCTATGTTTGCAGCCCGCGCCGCGCTAGAGTAACTAGAAGCACGGGAGCAGCACAGATCGAGGCCACCGAGGAGGCGAGGACCCACCTCCCAATTGGGCCGCCGGAGCCGCAGCGCCGCCGCCCCCGCTCCCGGCCGCTCTCCTGGACAATTCCTGCAAAGAGCGCGCACCACGAGGTCAGCACAACAGTCCAAACACGAGAACTAGACGCCGAGAGGGACCCGACCCAAACCCACCTCTGCCGTCGGCGGCGGCGGCGCGCCCGATCCGGCGGGATCCGGCAGGGCCGAGCGCGGGCCCGCGGGGTCCATGGGAGGGCCGGGGAGCGCGGCGCGGGGGAGGAGGGATCTGGGCCCTAGGGTTTCGGGGGCGGCGGAGCGGCGGACGGGAGCGGGCGGTGGGGTGGGGGGAGGGAGACGCGAAGCTCTGCGTGATTTTTGAAATGGAAGACGTGCCTCGTCGCGTGTGGGTGGGGGTGGGGGTGGGTAGGGAGAGCCGAGCCGGGGAGGGGCGAGGGTTTTATGGGTGCGGGTTTTTTTGAATTCGGGCGGAGGTGGGCGCGGTTCCGATGGCGCAGCGCATGTGGCGTGGTGTGTGGGGAAGGGAACCGGCGAATGAATGAATATCCGGGGGGCTAGCCTCGCTTTTGATTTTGATTTTTGAATCGCAGGCAGGAGGGGGGAGCGCGCCGTGCCCTGTCCGGCGGTCCCGTGCCCACCGATGGGGTTTGAATTTCTCTCTCCGTGAGGGTGGGCAGCTCTCGTGGGATTTGAATTTCGGGAGGTGGAGACGGGTTCTTGGTGGTGGATGGATACGGGTTGGGGGGGAGGCTCGTCGCCGTGGTGATGGTATGAGGTGCAGATAGCACACTGTCTTGATTGCGCGTTTAATGCTTTCATTGCACTCCGCTAATTGCATTCTCAAAAGAAAAGAAAAGAAAAAACTTCACCGATTGCCTTTTAAACCCTCTCGTCTTAAATCGTGATGAATTGCCTTTTTTAGGGGTTGTGGTGAATTGCTAAACTTACTTCTCGCTCTCTTTGTTTTTTCTTAGCACACATACGCTTATGCATACGCACATGCATTCATCCTTGTGAACGCACACACACACGCACACCCTGCCTTTATGAGCACCTCCGAGACCGGGCCGGCACATTATCTTAAGATTGACGAAGTCGCTGCACATGCCTTCGTTGTCGACAGGAGCGTCTCCTCCAACTGAACGCACGTCGCCAGAAAGACTGAACTAAATCCAGAAAAATGAGAGTACCAATGTCAAGTCTAGGACTCAAACTCTGGTAGGCTGATGATCCCACCGTCCTCCTAACCAGCCAACCATGATTGGATCTCGCTCTCTTTGTTGACCATCTTGTTAGGACTCCACACCGGTATTCGGTAAAAGCAATGTTGTTGGCACGTTGGTTTTTAATTCTAATAAGATTGTGCCAATGTACGCGATCTAAATCATGGAACTCGGGAAAGGAGTTCTAAATTCAGTGGAGTTATGTTGGGGAGAGTTATAATTATAATAGATGAAAAGGGTGTGCATTGCACATGGATGTTTCGCTAGTGTTTGAGATATGAGGTTTGGTGTCACGATGATTTCTACTCTTTCGTTGATCTACACCATGACTCTTCTTCTCCCATGTCCATGTCGTGCATAGCTGAGATAGTAGTGGAGGTCACTTCTTTGTTGTAGACAGTACATTTAGGATTAGCTCGTAGGGTATGCTTTAGGACCGTCTGGCGTCATGTCGTATTGTAGCTTCTCATTGACGGTCGTGAGCCGCGTTTGGCGTCTGCTTCCCTCGATTGTCTTCCATGGTGGAAGGTAGTTGTCAAGAGGTAGACCACGCAGGACCGCCCCTGATAAACTTGTTTGGCAGCTATATCTTGTGAGGATGGGAGCATATTCTCGTTATCTTCTTTGTTGCGGGAGTGGCATGAGAGGAGCCGAGATCTTGAGCTCATCCTCCTCGGATTTGACGCCTTATCAAATATGGGTCTCCGGCTGTGGATTTGGAGAATGCACGATTGTTCCATTTGCAGCTCATCCTCAATGGCGTTTTATGATGGAGCTACAACACCCGTCGTCACCTTCCAGCTATGGCGGTTGATTGTAGGCATCGACCACTCCGCCGCGGACTCTTCTAGCCAAAAGGCGGCCTTTTGGAGATTTGGGGTCAGCACACGTTGTTTCTAGTTATTCCTCCTTGCCACAATGCCAAAAGGAGGTAGTTAGGCTATGCCTAGGCATCCACGTGTTCCAACTCTTACAAGACTTGTGATGGTGCTACGATGATCTCTCCATCCAAAGTGATTCCGCTTGATCGAAGTTCACGACACAAAGAAGAAGGACCATACTGTAATTTTACTTCTTGTGTCCAGGGTCTTTTCTGTAAAATTCTTGGACTTAGTTGTATTTTTACTTTTCTCATGGGTACTTGAAAAGTTATATTGTGATAGTTGATAATTAATGAATTGCTCTGGGATCTTCATGATCCTTCTCCCGTTCAATATACAATATTAATCAGTGGATAATTTTGTGCACTTTTTATAACATTATGTATGTTATACACCTGGCATCAGCCCCTATGTGTTTTAGTTTTTCTTATTAGGTTAAAACTATGTGCATGTGCTCACAGTGGAGAAAAGTGAAATTATAATTGAAATTATATAAGATATTGGATTGGGAATTGAAAATAAAGTGATGGTTTATCGTTTTGATGTAAAAGTGATGAAGGACTCATATGCCAGAGGGAGAAAGACGAAGTGGTCAAGAAATTGACTAAATATTGCTATAGTACAACGGGGTGCTATACAAACGGTTTTTAACCCCTTTTCGCGACGCCATTTGGAACCGTCGCCTAGTGAGTGTGGGCGATAGGGGATCCTTCCCACACGACCCAAAAATCGTCGGGGATATGCCCTCCTGGCACACACGCTCGGCAAAAATGAGGTCATGTGTGACCGGCGAGCGACCAAATACGATATACGTACAGTAGTGCTAAAAAATATAATTATACATGCGAAATCATTTCCGGTCGTAAGTACATCCCACACAGTCAGTCCTCGCTAAACTTTTCCGTTCGTATATACATCCACACAATCGCTCCAACGAAAACGTTTCTGTTCGCAGGTACATCACACGCAATTTTCCCCGTTAAATCATTTGTGACAGCGTTTCCATTGCACATGGTATTAACAATTTTATCATTTGCGTTATTGAATGCATCACACACGGTGTGTAGAAGAAACTGTGTGGTAAAGATTGTCCATCACACACAGTTTTTATATGGTAAACGTTTGCGCCAGGTGGCCTAACGCAAACAGTTTTCAAGAGGATGTCGTGTGTGATTGTTCATTAATCTAACACGGTTTATTCCTAAAAATTGTGTGCGTTATTGAATGCATCACACACGTTGTTTTCTCAATAGTCGTTTGCAATAGAAAACCCCAATTAGCAGGCTAATTATCCTATTATTAATAATCCATTTATTAATCTAATTGACATTTCATATTAAGCACACAGTATATTTCATTTTCATAATTGAAATACATCAGAGTACAACATCATATAGCTTCAGCACTCAGCCGCCCCATTACACAACTGCACCAGCACCAAGTTTCACATGCAACATCTATAACCTTTCGACATTAGCATCATAGACGGTACATAGACAAATGTATCTCATCTAAAAAAACTGCTGAAGCAGAAGGCGAATATTGAGCCTTCATTGATGTTGAAGGTCTTTGCAACTTTAGGCCAGTGCATGTGGATGACTGACCGTCATCCTTCGTCCTCTTTAGAACACTTCAATATTGAACCATGACTGTTGTATGAATACCTTCCTCACCTCCTGACCATACAGGTGGCTTGAGAGGTAATCATCAGTGAACTGCTTTGGAAAGGTCTGAAAACAAGGATGTGCATAAATATCTTCTCTATATTGAAAATGGGGGCAAAGAAATAAAAAAAGGCAAGGTATAATAGTTAGTACCATCCTGTAGTGAACTGATGTCTTCTTCATTGTGCAGACAATGATCTTGTTGTTTTTTGTCGCTAATTTCTTTATCCTAACAATCTTTCTGAGTTTCTTGACTTGACTGATATTCATGGACAACTCATTTCCCCATATGAAAAAATGGTCGAATAATGGGTCAGAACCTCTGACAGCAGGACCTACATGTGTAAGACCAAATTGTTAAAAACATAAATATTAGAATGGTTCCTGCAATTGCACAATAATGTGCTATTAGACAAAGGACCATGCATGTGCAAACCTCGATTGTAAACCTCAGTGCTTCCCATTGTTTCCCTGCAACACATATAAGGTAGTTAGTCATCAGGTTAAGTGAGGGTTCGCATGCTATCAGTAAAATATATTGATGAAGAATAAGCACATTGCGGATTCATCAGATTAATTCAAGCACATGGAAAACCCATTTATCCAAACCAAGCATGATTAAAACTAGGAAATATAACACTTGTATATGTTTCTCATGTAGTAAGTGCAGCCAAATACGGTTTATTCCTCACATGCACAACAATACAAAATTCTACCCACGACAATTGGACATAGCATTGCAGAATTGAACCAAGCAGTTAACTAAACACCACAACAAATGAACCAAACATTAACTGAGCACCATATTGCACAATATAACATACTCCTAATAGAAGATCAGACAGTAAACCAAACCAAGCATGCTTAACAACTTGGAAATATAGCAATTGTATTTGTTTCTCATGTATTTCGTACAACCAAATTCAATTTATTCCTCACATGGTATACAATAATAATGCACCCACAACAATTGAACATCGCATTGCAGAATTGAACCAAACAGTTAACTAAACACCACAACAAATGAACCAAACGTTAACTGAGCACCACATTACACAATATAACATACTCCTAATAGAAGATCAGACAGTTAACCAAACCAAGCATGCTTAACAACTTGGAAATATAGCAATTGTATTTGTTTATCATGTATTTAGTACAAAAAAATTCATTTTATTTCTCACACGGTATACAATAACAGAATGCACCCACAACAATTGAACATCGCATTGCAAAATTTAATCAAACAGCAAACCGCGTCGCGTCGTCGGCGCGCGAGGCCTCGACGGCGAGTAATTACAAAAAATTTCCTACGCACACGCAAGATCATGGTGATGCATAGCAATGAGAGGGGAGAGTGTTGTCCACGTACCCTCGTAGACCGAAAGCAGAAGCGTTAGCACAACGCGGTTGATGTAGTCGTACGTCTTCACGATCCGACCGATCAAGTACCGAACGCACGGCACCTCCGAGTTCAGCACACGTTCAGCTCGATGACGTCCCTCGAACTCCGATCCAGCCGAGCTTTGAGGGAGAGTTCCGTCAGCACGACAACGTAGTGACGATGATGATGTTCTACCGACGCAGGGCTTCGCCTAAGCACCGCTATGATATTATCGAGGTGGATTATGGTGGAGGGGGGCACCGCACACGGCTAAGAGATCAAGAGATCAATTGTTGTGTCTATGGGGTGCCCCTGCCCCCGTATATATAGGAGCAAGGGAGGGAGAGGCGGCCGACCAGGAGTAGGCGCGCCAGGAGGAGTCCTACTCCCACCGGGAGTAGGAATCCCTCCTTTCCTAGTTGGAGTAGGAGAAGGGGGAAAGAGGAGGGAGAGAGGAAGGAAAGGGGCGCCGCTCCCCTACTTGTCCAATTCGGACTAGAGGGGGAGGGGGCGCGCAGCCTGCCCTGGCCGCCCCTCCTCTTCTCCACTAAGGCCCATGTAGGCCCATTAAACCCCCGGGGGGTTCCGGTAACCCCCGGTACTCTGGTAAAATCCCGATTTCACCCGGAACACTTCCGATATCCAAATATAGGCTTCCAATATATCAATCTTTATGTCTCGACCATTTCGAGACTCCTCGTCATGTCTGTGATCACATCCGGACTCAAACTATCTTCGTACATCAAAACACATAAACTCATAATATAACTGTCATCAAACTTTAAGCGTGCGGACCCTACGGGTTCGAGAACTATGTAGACATGACCGAGACATGTCTCCGGTCAATAACCAATAGCGGAACCTAGATGCTCATATTGGCTCCCACATATTCTACGAAGATCTTTATCGGCCAAACCGCATAACAACATATGTTGTTCCCTTTGTCATCGGTATGTTACTGGCCCGAGATTCGATCATCGGTATCTCAATACCTAGTTCAATCTCGTTACCGGCAAGTCTCTTTACTCGTTCCGTAATACATCATCCCGCAACTAACTCATTAGTTACAATGTTTGCAAGGCTTATAGTGATGTGCATTACCGAGTGGGCCCAGAGATACCTCTCCGACAATCGGCGTGACAAATCCTAATCTCGAAATACGCCAACCCAACAAGTACCTTCGGAGACACCAGAGAGCACCTTTATAATCACCCGATTACGTTGTGATGTTTGGTAGCACACAAAGTGTTCCTCCGGTAAACGGGAGTTGCATAATCTCATAGTCATAGGAACATGTATAAGTCATGAAGAAAGCAATAACAACATACTAAATGATCGTGTGCTAAGCTAATGGAATGGGTCAAGTCAATCACATCATTCTCCTAATGATGTGACCCTGTTAATCAAATGACAACTCATGTCAATGGCTAGGAAACATAACCATCTTTGATCGATGAGCTAGTCAAGTAGAGGCATACTAGTGACACTCTGTTTGTCTATGTATTCACACAAGTATTATGTTTCCGGTTAATACAATTCTATCATGAATAATAAACATTTATAATGATATAAGGAAATAAATAATAACTTTATTATTGCCTCTAGGGCATATTTACTTCAGCCTCCCACTTGCACTAGAGTTAATAATCTAGATTACATAGTAATGATTCTAACACCCATGGAGCCTTGGTGCTGATCATGTTTTGCTCATGGAAGAGGCTTAGTCAACGGGTCTGCAACATTCAGATCCGTATGTATCTTGCAAATTTCTATATCTCCCACCTGGACTAGATCCCGGATGGAGTTGAAGCGTCTCTTGATGTGCTTGGTTCTCTTGTGAAATCTGGATTCCTTTGCCAAGGCAATTGCACCAGTATTGTCACAAAAGATTTTCATTGGACCCGATGCACTAGGTATGACACCTAGATCGGATATGAACTCCTTCGTCCAGACTCCTTCATTTGCTGCTTCCGAAGCAGCTATGTACTCCGCTTCACACGTAGATCCCGCCACAATGCTTTGTTTAGAACTGCACCAACTGACAGCTCCACCATTCAACGTAACACATATCCAGTTTGCGATTTAGAATCGTTTGGATCAGTGTCAAATCTTGCATCGATGTAATCATTCACGACTAGCTCTTTGTCACCTCCATAAATGAGAAACATATCCTTAGTCCTTTTCAGGTATTTCAGGATGTTCTTGACCGCTGTCCAGTGATCCACTCCTGGATTACTTTGGTACCTCCCTGCTAAACTTATAGCAAGGCACACATCAGGTCTGATACACAGCATTGCATACATGATAGAGCCTATGGCTGAAGCATGGGGAACATCTTTCATCTTCTCTCTATCTTCTGCAGTGGTCGGGCATTGAGTCTTACTCAACTTCACACCTTGTAACACAGGCAAGAACCCTTTCTTTGTTTGATCCATTTTGAACTTCTTCAAAACTTTGTCAAGGTATGTGCTTTGTGAAAGTCCAATTAAGCGTCTTGATCTATCTCTATAGATCTTGATGCCCAATATATAAGCAGCTTCACCGAGGTCCTTCATTGAAAAACTCTTATTCAAGTATCCCTTGATGCTATCCAGAAATTCTGTATCATTTCCAATTAGCAATATGTCATCCACATATAATATCAGAAATGCTACAGAGCTCCCACTCACTTTCTTGTAAATACAGGCTTCATCAAAAGTCTGTATAAAACCAAATGCTTTGATCACACTATCAAAGCATTTATTCCAACTCCGAGAGGCTTGCACCAGTCCGTAAATGGATCGCTGGAGCTTGCACACTTTGTTAGCTCCCTTTGGATCGAAAAAACCTTCCGGTTGCATCATATACAACTCTTCTTCTAGAAATCCATTCAGGAATGCAGTTTTGACATCCATTTGCCAAATTTCATAATCATAAAATGCGGCAATTGCTAACATGATTCAGACAGAATTAAACATCGCTACGGGTGAGAAAGTCTCATCGTAGTCAACTCCTTGAACTTGTCGAAAACCTTTTGCAACAAGTCGAGCTTTATAAACAATAACATTACCGTCAGCGTCAGTCTTCTTCTTGAAGATCCATTTATTCTCTATGGATTGCCGATCATCGGGCAAGTCAACCAAAGTCCACACTTTGTTCTCATACATGGATCCCATCTCATATTTCATGGCCTCAAGCCATTTTGCGGAATCTGGGCTCACCATCGCTTCTTCATAGTTCGTAGGTTTATCATGGTCTAGTAACATAACCTCCGAACAGGATTACCGTACCACTCAGTGCGGATCTTACTCTGTTGACCCACGAGGTTCAAGAACAACTTGATCTAAAGTTTCATGATCATCATCATTAACTTCCTCACTAATTGCTGTAGGTGTCACAGGAACCGGTTTCTGTGATGAACTACTTTCCAATAAGGGAGCAGGTATAGCTACCTCATCAAGTTCTACTTTCCTCCCACTCACTTCTTTCGATAGAAACTCCTTCTCTAGAAAGGATCCAAATTTAGCAACAAAAGTCTTGCCTTCAGATCTGTGATAGAAGGTGTACCCAACAGTTTCCTTTGGGTATCCTATGAAGACAGATTTCTCCGATTTGGGTTCGAGCTTACCAGGTTGAAGCTTTTTCACATAAGCATTGCAACCCCAAACTTTAAGAAATGACAACTTTGGTTTCTTGCCAAACCATAGTTCATAAGGCGTCGTCTCAACGGATTTCAATGGTGCCCTATTTAACTGAATGCAGTCGTCTCTAAAGCATAACCCCAAAATGATAGCGGTAAATCTGTAAGATACATCATAGATTGCACCATATCTAGTAAAGTACGATTACGACGTTCGGACACACCATTACGTTGTGGTATTCCGGGTGGCGTGAGTTGCGAAACTATTCCGCATTGTTTCAAATGAAGACCAAACTCGTAACTCAAATATTCTCCGCCACGATCAGATCGTAGAAACTTTATTTTCTTGTTACGATGATTTTCAACTTCACTCTGAAATTCTTTGAACTTTTCAAATGTTTTAGACTAATATTTCATTAAGTAGATATACCCATATCTGCTCAAATCATCAGTGAAGGTGAGAAAATAACGATACCCGCCGCGAGCCTCAACGTTCATCGGACCACATACATGTGTATGTATGATTTCCAACAAATCTGTTGCTCGCTCCATAGTTCCGGAGAACGGCGTTTTAGTCATCTTGCCCATGAGGCATGGTTCGCAAGTACCAAGTGATTCATAATCAAGTGGTTCCAAAAGTCCATCAGTATGGAGTTTCTTCATGCGCTTTACACCAATATGACCTAAACGGCAGTGCCACAAATAGGTTGCACTATCATTATCAACTCTGCATCTTTTGGCTTCAATTTGGCTTCAATACTATGAATATGTGTATCACTACTATTAAGATTCAACAAAAATAGACCACTCTTCAAGGGTGCATGACCATAAAAGATATTACTCATATAAATAGAACAACCATTATTCTCTGATTTAAATGAATAACCGTCTCGCATCAAACAAGATCCAGATATAATGTTCATGCTCAACGTTGGCACCAAATAACAATTATTCAGGTCTAAAACTAATCCCGAAGGTAGATGTAGAGGTAGCGTGCCGACCGCGATCACATCGACTTTGGAACCATTTCCCACGTGCATCGTCACCTCGCCCTTAGCCAATCTTCGCTAATCCGTAGTCCCTGCTTCGAGTTGCAAATATTAGCAATGAACCAATATCAAATACCCAGTGCTACTGACGAGCATTAGTAAGGTACACATCAATAACATGTATATCACATATACCTTTGTTCACCTTGCCATCCTTCTTATCCTCCAAATACTTGGGGCAGTTCCGCTTCAAAGGACCGATCTGCTTTGCGGTAGAAGCACTCGGCCTCGTGCTTAGGTCCGACTTGAGTTTCTTCTCCGAGCAGCAACTTGTTTGCTGTTCTTCTTGAAGTTCCCTTCTTCTTCCCTTTGCCCTTTTCTTGAAACTGGTGGTCTTGTTGACCATCAACACTTGATGCTCCTTCTTGACTTCTACCTCCGCAGCCTTTAGCATTGCGAAGAGCTCGGGAATCGCCTTATCCATCCCTTGCATGTTATAGTTCATCACAAAGCTCTTGTAGCTTGGTGGCGATGATTGAAGAATTCATCAATGATGCTATCATCCGAAGATTAACTCCTAGTTGAATCAAGTGATTGTTATACCCGCACATTACGAGTATATGCTCACCGACGTAACTATTATCCTCCATCTTACAGCTGTAGAACTTATTGGAGACTTCATATCTCTCAATCCGGGCATTTGCTTGAAATATTAACTTCAACTCCTAGAACATCTCATATGCTCCATGACGTTCAAAACGTCGTTGAAGTCCCGGTTCTAAGCCGTAAAGCATGGCACACTGAACTATCGAGTAGTCATCAGCTTTGCTCTGCGATATGTTCATAACATCTGGTGTTGCTCCTGCAACATGTCTGGGACCTAGCGGTGCTTCCAGGACGTAATTCTTCTGTGCAGCAATGAGGATAATCCTCAAGTTACGGACCCAGTCCGTGTAATTGCTACCATCATCTTTCAACTTTGCATTCTCAAGGAACGCATTAAAATTCAACGGAACAACAGCACGGGCCATCTATCTACAATCAACATAGACAAGCAAAATACTATCAGGTACTAAGTTCATGATAAATTTAAGTTCAATTAATCATATTACTTAAGAACTCCCACTTAGATAGACATCCCTCTAATCCTCTAAGTGATCACGTGATCCAAATCAACTAAACCATGTTCGATCATCACGTGAGATGGAGTAGTTTCAATGGTGAACATCACTATGTTGATTATATCTACTATATGATTCACGCTCGACCTTTCGGTCTTAGTGTTCCGAGGCCATATCTGCATATGCTAGGCTCGTCAAGTTTAACCTGAGTATTCCGCGTGTGCAACTGTTTTGCACCCATTGTATTTGAACGTAGAGCCTATCACACCCGAACATCACGTGGTGTCTCAACACGAAGAACTTTCGCAATGGTGCATACTCAGGGAGAACACTTATACCTTGATAATTTAGTGAGAGATCATCTTATAATGCTACCGTCAATCAAAGCAAGATAAGATGCATAAAAGATAAACATCACATGCAATCAATATAAGTGATATGATATGGCATCATCATCTTGTGCTTGTGATCTCCATCTTCGAAGCACCGTCATGATCACCATCGTCACCGGCGCGAAACCTTGATCTTCATCGTAGCATCATTTTCGTCTCGCCAACTTATGCTTCTACGACTATCGCTACCGCTTAGTGATAAAGTAAAGCATTACAGGGCGATTGCATTGCATACAATAAAGCGACAACCATATGGCTCCTGCCAGTTGCCGATAACTCGGTTACAAAACATGATCATCTCATACAATAAAATATAGAATCATGCCTTGACCATATCACATAACAACATGCCCTGCAAAAACAAGTTAGATGTCCTCTACTTTGTTGTTGCAAGTTTTACGTGGCTGCTACGGGCTGAGCAAGAACCGTTCTTACCTACACATCAAAACCACAACGATAGCTCGTCAAGTTAGTGCTGTTTTAACCTTCTCAAGGACCGGGCGTAGTGTAACGCCCTCGATGCGGTTATATCTCCCACGTGTCGAGGCACGACTTAGAGGCATAACCGCATTGAAAGCAATGTCGCAAGTGAGGTAATCTTCACACAACCCATGTAATACATAAGGGAAAGAGATACATAGTTGGCTTACAATAGCCACTTCACACAAAGACATAAATAAACATCCATCATTCAGAGTACACTCAAGGTCCGACTACGGAACCAAAACAAAAGAAGATACCCCAAATGCTACACAGATCCCCGATCGTCCCAACTGGGCACCACTATCGATCATCGTGAAAAGACACATAGTAACTACCACGCCCTCGTCGAACTCCCACTTGAGCTCGGTTGCGTCACCCGACCGCATCGTCGGAACTCTGCAACTGTTTTGGTAGAATCTGTGAGTCACGGGACTCAGCAATCTCACACCCGTGAGATCAAGACTATTTAAGCTTATAGGAAGGACAGAGTAGTAAGGTGGAGCTGCAGCAAGCGACTAGCATATATGGTGGCTATTTCAAAAGAGAGCGAGAAGAGGAGCAAAGCACGGTCGTGAAACTAGTAGCGATCAAGAAGTGATCCTGAACTACTTACGCCGACATAACTCCAACACCGTGTTCACTTCCGGACTCCGCCGAGAAGAGACCATCACGGTTACACACGCGTTGATGTGTATTTTATTTGAGGTCAACTTCGGTTTTCTACAACCGACATTAACAAATTCCCATCTGCCTCATAACCGCGCACGGCTTTGAAAGATATTACCTGCAGGGTGTCCCAACTTAGCCCATTATAAGCTCTCACGGTCAACGAAGGATATTCCTTCTACCGGAAGACCCGATCAATCTCGAATCCCGGACTACAAGACATTTCGACAAAGAATAAAACAAGACCAGCAAAGCCGCCCGATTGTGCCGACAAATCCCGATAGGAGCTGCACATATCTCGCTCTCGTGGCACATCCGGATAAGTCAAGCTACGAGTAAAACCAAGCCTCGAGTTTCCCGTGGTGGCCCATGAGGTTGCTCGGTTCGGGCCAGCACTTTCAAGGAGCACCGGTCCGGGGTTAAAATAAAGATGACCCTCGGGCTCGCGAAAACCCGGGAAAAAGGCTTAGGTGGCAAATGGTAAAACCAAAGTTGGGCCTTCTTTGGACGAGTCTTATTCAAAGCGAACTGTCAAGGGGTCCCATAAATCACCCAACCGTAAGGAACGCAAAATCAAGGAACATAACACCGTATGACGGAAACTAGGGTGGCAAGAGTGGAACAAAACACCTCGCATAAGGCCGAGCCTTCCACCCTTTACCAAGTATATAGATGCATTAATTATAGCAGGTATATATTGTGATATCCCCAACAAGTAAACATGTTCCAAAAGGAACAACATCTCCATGTTCCAACAAGGAACAAACTTCAACTTCACCGCAACTAGCAACGCTATAAGAGGGCTGAGCAAAGCGGTAACATAGCCAAACAACGGTTTGCTAGGAAAAGGATGGTTAGGGCTGACATGGCAATATGGGTGGCATGATATAGCAAGTGGTAGGCATCGCAGCATAGGCATAGCAAAAGAGCGAGCATCTAGCATAGCAAAGATAGAAGTGATTTCGAGGGTATGGTCATCTTGCTCGCAATGTTCTCGAGTTGTCGAAAGCTTGATCCTCGTAAGCGTTCTCAACAGGTTCCTCGCTCACGCACTCGCCTCCTGGCTCTACCCAAAACAACAACACAAACAAAGGAACCACAATAAATCACGGTGCAATGCACAAGCAACATGATGCAAAACATGACATGATATGCGAGATGTGATATGCAATGCGATAAAGGCCCGGAAGGAAAATGATGAACCAGGCATCAACTTGGCAAACCAAGTATGCCACTGAAAGATGAGATGATTTCGGTTGAAATCGATATAAAGATCACCGGAATCGGATGCACGGTTTGCAAATGACAAGCAAAACAAGAATGGCACAAATCTGCCATTAACAGCATGATGCCACTTAGCAAGCAACAAGAAATTAAGCTACTGCACCCAAACGTACCAACAAAGTATATGGCAGCAATCTACACAAGATGCTTGAAAAAAGATGAGCACTGAGCTACGGCTAGTTCACATCACAACAGGTTCAAACAAGCATGGAAAAAGTGCACAAAATAACAGGCTGGGCATGGTAAAAACAGCATCAGGTAGCAATGTTCAGAGCTACAAAACTACATGCTACAGGACCTTATAATAGCAAAACATGGCATGGCATGAATCTACTCAAAGCATAGAACAAAAGTCCCTTACTGACCATAAGCAAAAAAGGATCAGAAAATATAGTAACACCCATGTCAATATCGAAAGTTTCGTTAACAGATTCAGCAACATGGCATGTCAAAAACTGATAACAAGTAGGCATGTTTACAAGCTCAATGCACTCACTACAGAGCCTTATATGATAAACTAAGCATACATACATCAAGAAGACATGGCATAGAAGACATACATGGCAAGAACAATAACATAGCATACATGGATCAACCACAACAACCTTGGCAAAATTGAATAACATGTAAACAATCTGCCAGGAAACATTTGATAGCAAAAGTAGAGCTCGATTGACTCAAGCTATGGCACTCCATAATTGCAAACAAAGGCATGGATGGATAGAGCAAGACATGTTTAACAAAACATCCTTACTGAAGTACCCCAAAATATGCATGGATCTCTCGGTAGCATCAAGTTAACATGGTATCAAAATATCAGCAGAACATGGCTGAAATCAGCAACATCAAGACACCTACTTTGCATGCTTGTGCTAGTCACCACATAGATCACAAAAATACATGGCATACACCCCTGTAAAGATGGCATGGCATATTACAAAACACATGTAGGACTCAAATTCATAGGGTGCACACATCAATCATAGCAAAAATAACAAAAGTGCAAGTTCTGTTAAGAAACAGAAACTAACATCACATAGCCCTCTTCCAACAGCATTTCGGGCATCAAGATGAGCTCAAATGAAAATGATGCAATGAGATGAAATGATCTGCTCTTCGAGGCGAACATTTTGATATATTATACGCGCAAAATGGATCTACAGATGCAAAGTTACGCTACGTTGAAAAAGCCACGAAATAACATAGGATGCAAAAAACTTAGAAGAATTGAGGAGGGGGGAAGAAGTCAACGGGCTAGGTCAGGATCCGGATCGGATCGGGATCCGGCCCGATCGGCGACGGCGGCGGCGGTGCGGGCTCGCCGGAGCCCGGGCGAGGCCGGAGGAGGGAGAGGAGGCGGGGCCGGCGGTGAGGGAGGCGGGCGCGGAGGAGGAGGCGCCGGCGACCCGGCCGGGCGGCGCGGGCGAGGGAGCCGGTGGCGGGCGGCGGCGGCGGGCGGCCGGCCGGAGGAGGCGCGGTGGCGGCGCAGCCGCGCCGGCGAGGAAGGCGGCGAGCAGCGGACCGGGCGCGGAGGCGCTGGTCGGCCGGGCGGGCGGCCGTGGGCCTCAGCAGACCCAAGGGCGGCGGCGGGACACGTGGCGGGCGCTGATCGGCGCGGACGCGGGCGGGCGGCCGTCCGGCGGCGGCAGACGCGTCCGGTGGCGCGGGGACGAAATTTTTAGGGTTTCGGGGAAGAAGACCCGGATTTAGACGGGGGAGGTGTTTAAATAGGCATAAAGGGAGCTAGGAGAGTCCAAATGAGGTGTAGTTTTCGCCCACACGATCGTGATTAAACGACGGAGAGCATGGAAGTGACTTAGATGGGTTATTGGACCATTTTGAAAGGGTGTTGGGCTGCAACTTAGAAGAGGCCTTTGCGAGAGTGCGGTTAACCGTTGGAGTACCAAACAAGCTCCAAATGACCCGAAACTTGACCGGTGGTCTACGGGTGGTATACCAAGGCCACTAGACAAACCTCGGTCCATTCCGAGAAGGTTTAGTACCCGCACACGGAAAAACGTAAAAGGGGCCGCCGGGGGAGATAGGAGTGCCGGATTGCAAAACGGACAACGGAAAAATGCTCGAATCATGAGACTAACACGTATGCAAATGCGATGCACATGATGACATGATATAAAATGCATGACATGGACAAAATGCAAAATGAAGAAAACCCAACCACGGAGGGAGTATCATATCACAATGCCGAAAATGGCAAGAGTTGGAGTTACAAATATGGAAAGTTACTTCCGGGGTGTTACAACACTCCACCACTACAAGAGGATCTCGTCCCGAGATCTAGGACTGAAAGAACTCCGATACTCGAACGGAGGTGATCCTCGCATTCCTGTGTGGCTTCTCGGTCGGAATGGTGTGACCACTTCACTTTCAGGAATTTGATTGACTTGTTGCGAGTCTTGCGCTCGGTTTCTTCAAGAATAGCAACGGGGTGCTCATGATAAGAGAGATCTTCTTGAAGGTCAATCTCTTTGAAGTTGATAGTGCGTTCAGGAGTCTTGAAGCACTTGCGAAGCTGTGACACGTGGAACACATCGTGCACATTTGCGCGGTTGGATGGAAGCTCGTTGATAGGCTAGATCGCCTCTTTTGCCAATGATCTTGAAAGGACCCACGATCTAGGGGCAAGCTTCCTTTGATACCAAACGACGAGTGCCTTTCATTGAGAGACGCGGAGGTAGACATGGTCTCCGATTTCAAAAGCCACATCACGGTGCTTATCATCATAATAGCTCTTCCGCGCGATTGCGCTGCTTTGAGATTCTCACGAATGACTTTGCACATTTCTTCCGCTTCGTGATCAAGTCATTGCCAAGAAGTTGGCGCTCACCGCCCTGCACCAATTGAGAGGAGTACGGCACTTTCGCCATAGAGAATTTCGAATGGGGCCTTGCCCGAACTCGCTTGGAAGCTGTTGTTGTAGGAGAACTCGGCATATGGAAGACAATCTTCCCACTTCATACCGAAAGAAATGACACAAGCCCCGAGCATATCTTCAAGGATTTGATTAACTCGCTCAACTTGGCCACTTGTTTGAGGATGGAAAGCTGTCTTTGAAACGAATGTTGGTGCCCATGGCCTTCAAAAGAATCCCAAAACTTGGAGGTAAAGATGCTGCCACGGTCCAAGAGATCACTTGTGGAATGCCGTGCAAGGAGACAATCTCGAGGTGTATAGCTCGCCAACCGAGCTGCTGTGATGGATTCTTTGATAGGAAGAAAATGAGCCACTTTAGTAAGCTTGTCAATGACAACGAAGATAGCATCATTTCCACGCTTGGACTTAGGAAAGCCATCCACGAAGTCCATTTCAATATGATCAAACTTCCACTCCGAATAGCAAGAGGTTGAAGGAGACCAGCTGGTCGTTGGTGTTCGCTTTCACTCTTCTCGCAGACATCACACTCATTCACGAATTGAGCAATTTCTCGCTTTATTCGAGTCCACCAATATGATTGCTTGAGGTCCTGGTACATCTTCGCATTTCCGTGATGAATGGATAGAAGCGAATTGTGAGCCTCGCTCATAATGACTTTTCTCGATCACCCTTAGGAACCACAATCCGTCCTCAAAGAAAAGAGTATCTTTGTCATCAATGTGGAAGCACTTGTACTTGAAATGCCCTTTTCGATACCACGCTTCACCTTTTTCACCATGGTATCCGAAGTTGAGCCTCACGAATCTGATCTTCCAAAGTAGGAGAGACTATGAGGTTGGCAAGAAAGCCTTGAGGAACAACTTGAAGATTCAGCTATGGAAAGCTTCACAGAGATCCGCTGAAAGGGCTTGAGGATTAGACTGCTGCGATAAGCTTTCCTGCTCAAAGCATCTGCAATGACATTGGCCTTGCCCGAGTATATTCAATACTTGGGTTGTACTCTTGAATCATTTCACCCATCGAGTCTGCCTGAGGTTGAGGTTGGGCTGAGTGAAGATATACTTGAGACTCTTGTGATCGGTGAAAATGTCCACTTTCCTTCCCAACAAGAGATGTCTCCACGTTATTAATGCATGGACAATCGCCGCCAACTCAAGATCGTGAGTGGGGTAGTTCTTTTCGTTGGGCTTCAATCAAGCGAGAGGTATAAGCCACAACTCTCTTCTCTTGCATTAACACAGACCGAGACCTTGAAGAGAAGCATCACGAAAACTTCAAATGGCTTGGATTCATCAGAGGAGTCAAGACAGAGCTGTGACGAGTTTCTCTTTGAGGGTATTGAAAGCAACGCCACACTCGTGGAGACCGTATATACTTCACATGCTTCGGAGGAGGTTGGAAAGAGGCTTTGCAATCTTGGAGAAATTCTCAACGAATCTTCGCAATAGCTTGCAAGACCAAGAAAATCATGGAGCTGCTTGACATTCGAGGAGGTTCCCAATTCACAATTGCGGACACCTTCTCGGATTAACAGCGATGCCCTTGGCGGAGATGATATGACCAAGATAAAGCACTTCATCAAGCCAAAATTCACATTTGGAGAACTTCAGATAGAATTGATGCTCTCGAGCTTGTCTAGCACCAATCGCAAATGTTTGGCATGATCCTTCTTATTCTTGGAGAAGACCAAAATATCATCAAGATAGACCAAGACGAATTCATTGGTGTAGGGGTTGAATATGAAGTTCATCATCCGAGAGAATGTTGGAGGAGCATTGACAAGGCCGAAAGACATGACAAGATATTCATAAGAACCAAAGCTTGTTCTGAATGCTGTCTTGGGAATATCTTGTTCACGAATGCGAATCTGATGATACCCCATACGAAGGTCAAGCTTGGAGAACACTTTAGCACCTTTGAGTTGCTCGAAAAGCTCATTGATGTTGGGAAGTGGATACTTGTTCTTGATAGTCTTCTTATTCAATGGACGGTAATCGACGCAAAGTCGGTCCGCGCCATCCTTCTTCCGGACAAAAGAACACCACAACCCCAAGGAGATGAACTCGGTCCGATCAAACCCAGACGCTCTTGTTCATCGAGCTGCTTCTTCAATTCCTTCAGCTCATCAGTCCAAGCTTGTATGGACGCTTGCAACGGGTTCATGCGGTGCTCAAGATCGATAACTAACTCAATCGGCCGATGAAGAGGCATACCCGAAGCTCTTCCGAAAGACATCTTGGTACTCACAAACGATCGAATCGAGAGATAGCATCCAATTCGCCCTTCTCATTGAGAGAAAACAACCAATGGTTTCATCACGAGCGCATAGATGATCACATCATTATAAGAGTGAGTCAATTGAATTTCCCGGCAGCACAATCAAGCTGAGCTTTGTGCCGATAAAGCCACCCATTCCGAGAATAAGATCAATATCCGAGTCACCAAGGACAATAGGTTTAGAAAGAAATCTATAGTCGCCCAACTTGATAGAAACATCCGAACCACCAAACTGGAGCTCAACCGCTTACCCGGAGAAATGACATCCATGGGTTTCCCAAATGAGAAGAAGTGAATTCATGCTTGGCAAAAACGGTCTTGACATGAAACAATGCGATGCACCAAGATCAAATAATACTTTTGCAGAATATCATTAATCGAGAGATTACCCATTATCACATCGAAAATTCCTCCGCTTGAGCTGCATTCATCATATTGACCTTGGCATGCTTTGGATTATGCTTGACCACCGCATTGCTGGAAGATTTCACAGAGGAGGAGGCGGAAGGCGCCTCTGGTTGAAGCACTTGTTCGTGATAGTGACCTTCTGCCGACACTTGTTGCAAGTCACCTCGTAGAGCGGACGGTGGTAAGGAGCACTTGACCTTGGAGCTTGAGAATTAGACTTGTTCTCGATAGCTTGGGTTGGGTGGGTGGGAAGATCCACGGCCACCTGAGTTCTTCTGGCGATAAGGCCGACGGAACGGAGGAGGAGGAAGGTAGAACTTCGCTGCTTAGCTGCCACTTGAGAGGAAGAAGAAGACTGAACTGCATCCCCGATTCTCTTCTTAGAAGCCTCACATTTGAGCTGGGCAGCTTCTTGCTTCAAAGGCCATGTTGTAGAATTCATCATACTTTTCTCGCTCAAAAGCACAAGAGCTAATTGCAGATCTTCTCTCGAGACCACCTCAAATTGATAGATCATACTCTTCTCATCGTGCACGCCTTGCTTAGCAAAACGAGCGAGTTTCGAACTGGATATTGTATTGATAGACAGACATGTTGCCTTGCTTGAGATTGCGGAACTCCTCACGCTTGCTCTCAACAACACTTTTCGAATGTGGTGAGCTCAAATCTCGGCGAACTCATCCTGTAATGACACGACCTCCTCTGGAATCTTTGTATTGTCGGTACCACTCAAAGAGCTTGATCCTTGAGTTGAAACGATGCAAACTTGACAAAGTCCTCGTGTCCGACATTGCTACATTCAAAATGCTTGCAGATGTCCACAAGCCAATCGTCGGCGTCGTAGCCTCGACACGTAAACCGAAAGACTTCGCTGATTAGCGAGGAACCGACCGAGAGTAGCAAAGTGCGGCTGGTTTTTGCCTTGACCTTGATTTCCTTGATTGCCTTGCGCCTGAGTACGTTCTTGCAAGAGCTGCAAAATCATCGAGCATTGGCATTGGTGGCTGCCATCATAGCTTGCCAGCCTCCGGAGGCGGAGGTGGAGGTGGAGGTCTGACCGATCCCCATCATTGCGATCCGGATTCAGACGCGTTGGCGGAGCCATCCTGAAGAGGGTGACATCCGTTAGTCCTTTGATAGACAACAATTCAAGTAGAATCAACGGATAGAAATTGTAACATATAGTCTTCACAATAAACATTCGAACAAGAATGAACGAATGAATTCCAAAGTTAATCATCACACGCACATTAAGGTGAGAAGCCACTTAGATAAAGATATGGAAACAACATCTGCCTTAGAAACAAATCGAATACCACAACCGAAACAAAAGATTGGCTTCTAGAATGAGCCGAACAAACACATGATAGAGATTTCGCCCAAAGTGTTCGTGGTGGGGCCCACACGGACACGATGTATAGCGGACGCCACGAATGACAAACAAGACATCCCGAATCAGCATAGCCAAGGATTCTTTAAGACGCCTCGCGACCATCAGAATCGACCGTGAATGGGCGGACCACTAGACGTTGAACCCCAATCTCAAATCATACATCCGCCGGAAAGATATCCCGTAAGCTACTAGAATTCCCACCTATAAACTCCCAAACTTTCTGGTTATGCAATCGGTGTTGGGGATACAGGGACACAAAATATATCACCCAAACTAACAATACCTAGATCCAACAGTATCCATCCACAACACATAACCAAGAAATCCTCGGAAATCGTGTACCTCGACCTTCGAAAAACATCCGTTATACAAGTCATGGCAATACTCCCGAGCTCGCCCCAGTACTGGGTTATCGGGGTTATCTCACCAACAACTGCAATAAAGAGATTTCGATGTCGGCAAATCTCGTATTCCGAATCGCAACGATAAAATTGTGACGACAACACCTCGGAGCTCAACTCCCGGGACACCGCCACAACCCCTAAATGTCGAGGCACCAAGAACAATGTTCTCGCCACAAAACCATCGAACGATCCCAAGATACCCGTGATCCTAAAATTTTTTTAGTGAAATTTGAGAAGAGGAGAGTCAAAACTCTACGTCAGATACCTCACCAGAGCGACGAAGGGACCGGGAAGTAAAAAGAATCCTACTCTCGATATATATAATCCTAAGACTCAAAACATTTTCCATTCTAGACTCAACAACGCCAAAGAAACAATCAAGTAGGGGCTCCTAAGTCGGGAAGGCTCGATTACCAACTTAGCGCGCTCGATGCGGTTATATCTCCCACGTGTCGAGGCACGACTTAGAGGCATAACCGCATTGAAAGCAATGTCGCAAGTGAGGTAATCTTCACACAACCCATGTAATACATAAGGAAAGAGATACATAGTTGGCTTACGATGCCACTTCACACAAGACATAAATAAACATCCATCATTCAGAGTACACTCAAGGTCCGACTACGGAACCAAAACAAAAGAAGATACCCCAAATGCTACACAGATCCCCGATCGTCCCAACTGGGCACCACTATCGATCATCGGAAAACACACATAGTAACGACCACGTTCCTCGTCGAACTCCCACTTGAGCTTGGTTGCGCCACCTGCACCGCATCGTCGGAACTCGCAACTGTTTTGGTAGAATCTGTGAGTCACGGGACTCAGCAATCTCACACCCGCGAGATCAAGACTATTTAAGCTTATAGGAAGGACAGAGTAGTAAGGTGGAGCTGCAGCAAGCGACTAGCATATATGGTGGCTATTTCAAAAAAGAGAGCGAGAAGAGGAGCAAAGCACGGTCGTGAAACTAGTAGCGATCAAGAAGTGATCCTGAACTACTTACGCCGACATAACTCCAACACCGTGTTCACTTCCGGACTCCGACGAGAAGAGACCATCACGGTTACACACGCGTTGATGTGTATTTTATTTGAGGTCAACTTCGGTTTTCTACAACCGACATTAACAAATTCCCATTTGCCTCATAACATGGCGGCACGGCTTTGAAAGATATTACCTGCAGGGTGTCCCAACTTAGCCCATTATAAGCTCTCACGGTCAACGAAGGATATTCCTTCTACCGGAAGACCCGATCAATCTCGAATCCCGGACTACAAGACATTTCGACAAAGAATAAAACAAGACCAGCAAAGCCGCCCGATTGTGCCGACAAATCCCGATAGGAGCTGCACATATCTCGCTCTCGTGGCACATCCGGATAAGTCAAGCTACGAGTAAAACCAAGCCTCAAGTTTCCCGTGGTGGCCCCAAGAGGCTGCTCGGTTCGGGCCAGCACTCGAAGGAGCACCGTCCGGGGGTTAAATAAAGATGACCCTCGGGCTCGCGAAACCCGGGGAAAAAGGCTTAGGTGGCAAATGGTAAAACCAAAGTTGGGCCTTGCCGGACGAGTCTTATTCAAAGCGAACTGTCAAGGGGGTCCCATAAATCACCCAACCGTAAGGAACGCAAAATCAAGGAACATAACACCGTATGACGGAAACTAGGTGGCAAGAGTGGAACAAAACACCGGCATAAGGCCGAGCCTTCCACCCTTTACCAAGTATATAGATGCATTAATTATAGCAGATATATATTGTGATATCCCCAACAAGTAAACATGTTCCAAAAGGAACAACATCTCCATGTTCCAACAAGGAACAAACTTCAACTTCACTTGCAACTAGCAACGCTATAAGAGGGCTGAGCAAAGCGGTAACATAGCCAAACAACGGTTTGCTAGGAAAAGGATGGTTAGGGCTGACATGGCAATATGGGTGGCATGATATAGCAAGTGGTAGGCATCGCAGCATAGGCATAGCAAAAGAGCGAGCATCTAGCATAGCAAAGATAGAAGTGATTTCGAGGGTATGGTCATCTTGCTCGCAATGTTCTCGAGTTGTCGAAAGCTTGATCCTCGTAAGCGTTCTCAACAGGTTCCTCGCTCACGCACTCGCCTCCGGCTCTACCCAAAACAACAACACAAACAAAGGAACCACAATAAATCACGGTGCAATGCACAAGCAACATGATGCAAAACATGACATGATATGCGAGATGTGATATGCAATGCGATAAAGGCCCGAAGGAAAATGATGAAACAGGCATCAACTTGGCAAACCAAGTATGCCACTGAAAGATGAGATGATTTCGTTGAAATCGATATAAAGATCACCGAATCGGATGCACGGTTTGCAAATGACAAGCAAAACAAGAATGGCACAAATCTGCCATTAACAGCATGATGCCACTTAGCAAGCAACAAGAAATTAAGCTACTGCACCCAAACGTACCAACAAAGTATATGGCAGCGATCTACACAAGATGCTTGAAAAAAGATGAGCACTGAGCTACGGCTAGTTCACATCACAACAGGTTCAAACAAGCATGGAAAAAGTGCACAAAATAACAGGCTGGGCATGGTAAAAACAGCATCAGGTAGCAATGTTCAGAGCTACAAATCTACATGCTACAGGACCTTATAATAGCAAAACATGGCATGGCATGAATCTACTCAAAGCATAGAGGAAAAGTCCCTTACTGACCATAAGCCAAAAATGATCAGAAAATATAGTAACACCCATGTCAATATCGAAAGTTTCGTTAACAGATTCAACATGGCATGTCAAAAACTGATAACAAGTAGGCATGTTTACAAGCTCAATGCACTCACTACAGAGCCTTATATGATAAACTAAGCATACATACATCAATAAGACATGGCATAGAAGACATACATGGCAATAACAATAACATAGCATACATGGATCAACCACAACAACCTTGGCAAAATTGAATAACATGTAAACAATCTGCCAGGAAACATTTGATAGCAAAAGTAGAGCTCGATTGACTCAAGCTATGGCACTCCATAATTGCAAACAAAGGCATGGATGGATAGAGCAAGACATGTTTAACAAAACATCCTTACTGAAGTATCCCAAAATATGCATGGATCTCTCGGTAGCATCAAGTTAACATGGTATCAAAATATCAGCAAAAACAGGGCTGAAATCAGCAACATCAGACACCTACTTTGCATGCTTGTGCTAGTCACCACATAGATCACAAAAATACATGGCATACACCCCTGGAAAGATGGCATGGCATATTACAAAACACATGTAGGACTCAAATTCATAGGGTGCACACATCAATCATAGCAAAATAACAAAAGTGCAAGTTCTGTTAAGAAACAGAAACTAACATCACATAGCCCTCTTCCAACAGCATTTCGGGCATCAAGATGAACTCAAATGAAAATGATGCAATGAGATGAAATGATCTGCTCTTCGAGGCGAACATTTTGATATATTATACGCAAAAATGGATCTACAGATGCAAAGTTACGCTACGTTGAAAAAGCCACGAAATAACATAGGATGCAAAAACTTGGAAGAATTGAGGAGGGGGAAGAAGTCAACGGGCTAGGTCAGATCCGGATCGGATCGGGATCCGCCCGATCGGGCGACGGTAGCGGCGGTGCGGGTCGCGGAGCCGGGCGAGGCCGGAGGAGGAGAGGAGGCGGGCCGGCGGTGAGGGAGGCGGCGCCGGAGGGCAGCCGCCGCGACCCGAGCCGAGCGGGCGGGCGCGGCGAGCCGGAGCCGGGCGGCGGGCGGCGGCGCGCCTGCCTGCCGGAGGGAGGCGCGATGGCGGCGCAGCCGAGGGAGGCGCGGTGGCGCGCAGCCGGCGCCAAGGAAGGCGGCGAGCAGCGGACCGGGCGCGGAGGCGGGTCGGCCCGTGGCGGCTCGGGCGGGCGGGCCGTGGGCCTCGCGGGCCCGTGGCGAAGTGGCGGCGCGTGGGACACGTGGCGGGCGCTGACTGGCGCGGACGCGGCGGCGGCTTCGTCCGGCGGCGGCGGACGCGTCCGGTGGCGCGGGGACGAAATTTTTAGGGTTTCGGGGAAGAAGACCCGGATTTAGACGGGGGAGGTGTTTAAATAGGCATAAAGGGAGCTAGGAGAGTCCAAATGAGGTGTAGTTTTCGCCCACACGATCGTGATCAAACGATGGAGAGCATGGAAGTGACTTAGATGGGTTATTGGACCATTTTGAAAGGGTGTTGGGCTGCAACTTAGAAGAGGCCTTTGCGAGAGTGCGGTTAACCGTTGGAGTACCAAACAAGCTCCAAATGACCAAACTTGACCGTGGTCTACGGTGGTATACCAAGGCCACTAGACAAACCTCGGTCCATTCCGAGAAGGTTTAGTACCCGCACACGAAAAACGTAAATGGGCCGCCGGGGGAGATAGGAGTGCCGGATTGCAAAACGGACAACGGGAAAAATGCTCGGAATCATGAGATGAACACGTATGCAAATGCGATGCACACGATGACATGATATAAAATGCATGACATGGACAAAATGCAAAATGAAGAAAAACCCAACCACGGAGGCAGTATCATATCACAATGCCGAAAATGGCAAGAGTTGGAGTTACAAATACGGAAAGTTACTTCCGGGGTGTTACACGTAGCCACACTCGGTTCAACTAAAGTTGGAGAAACTGGCACCCGCAAGCCACCTGTGTGCAAAGCACGTCGGTAGAACCAGTCTCGTGTAAGCGTACGCGTAATGTTGGTCCGGGCCGCTTCATCCAACAATACCGCCGAACTAAAGTATGACATGCTGGTAAGCAGTATGACTTGTATCGCCCACAACTCACTTGTGTTCTACTCGTGCATATAACATCTACGCATAAAACCTGGCTCTGATACCACTGTTGGGGAACATAGTAATTTCAAAAAATTTCCTACGCACACGCAAGATCATGGTGATGCATAGCAACGAGAGGGGAGAGTGTTGTCCACGTACCCTCGTAGACCGAAAGCGGAAGCATTAACACAACGTGCTTGATGTAGTCATACGTCTTCACGATCCGACCAATCAACTACCGAACATACACCTCCGAGTTCAGCACACGTTCAGCTCGATGACGTCCCTCGAACTCCGATCCAGCCGAGCTTTGAGGGCGAGTTCCGTCAGCACGACGGCGTGGTGACGATGATGATGTTCTACCGACGCAGGGCTTCGCCTAAGCACCGCTACGATATTATCGAGGTGGATTATGGTGGAGGGGGGCACCGCACATGGCTAAGAGATCAAGAGATCAATTGTTCTGTCTATGGGGTGCCCCTGCCCCCGTATATAAAGGAGCAAGGGAGGGAGAGGCGGCCGGCCAGGAGGAGGCGCGCCAGGAGGAGTCCTACTCCCACCGGGAGTAGGACTCCCTCCTTTCCTAGTTGGAGTAGGAGAAGGGGAAGGAGGAGGGAGAGAGGAAGGAAAGGGGGGCGCCGCCCCCCTCCTTGTCCAATTCGGACTAGAGGGGGAGGGGGTGCGTGGCCTGCCCTGGCCTGCCCTGGCCGCCCCTCCTCTTCTCCACTAAGGAACACTAAACCCCGGGGGGTTCCGGTAACCCCCGGTACTCCAGTAAAATCCCGATTTCACCCGGAACACTTCCGATATCCAAATATAGGCTTCCAATATATCAATCTTTATGTCTCGACCATTTTGAGACTCCTCGTCATGTCCGTGATCACATCTGGGACTCCGGACTATCTTCGGTACATCAAAACACATAAATTCATAATATAACCGTCATCAAACTTTAAGCGTGCGGACCCTACGGGTTCGAGAACTATGTAGACATGACCGAGACATGTCTCCGGTCAATAACCAATAGCGGAACCTGGATGCTCATATTGGCTCCCACATATTCTACGAAGATCTTTATCGGTCAAACCGCATAACAACATACGTTGTTCCCTTTGTCATCGGTATGTTACTTGCCCGAGATTCGATCGTCGGTATCTGAATACATAGTTCAACCTCGTTACCGGCAAGTCTCTTTACTCATTCCGTAATACATCATCCCGCAACTAACTCATTAGTTACAATGCTTGCAAGGCTTATAGTGATGTGCATTACCGAGTGGGACTCGAGATACCTCTCCGACAATCGGAGTGACAAATCCTAATCTCGAAATACGCCAACCCAACAAGTACCTTCGGAGACACCTGTAGAGCAACTTTATAAGCACCCAGTTACGTTGTGATGTTTGGTAGCACACAAAGTGTTCCTCTGGTAAACGGGAGTTGCATAATCTCATAGTCATAGGAAACATGTATAAGTCATGAAGAAAGCAATAGCAGAATACTAAACGATCATGTGCTAAGCTAACGGAATGGGTCAAGTCAATCACATCATTCTCCTAATGATGTGATCCCGTTAATAAAATGACAGCTCATGTCAATGGCTAGGAAACATAACCATCTTTGATCAACGAGCTAGTCAAGTAGAGGCATACTAGTGACACTCTGTTTGTCTATGTATTCACACAAGTATTATGTTTCCGGTTAATACAATTCTAGCATGAATAATAAACATTTATAATGATATAAGGAAATAAATAATAACTTTATTATTGCCTCTAGGGCATATTTCCTTCAAGGTGCTCCTCCAAGATCTGGGGGTCGGCAGGAATGGCAGCCATCGCGACCACATTCGCGCGTGCGGCCGCGATTTGCTTCTCCGTGCCAAATGCTCCTTGAGATCCTGGCTATACTGCATGCACCATGGCTTAGGGAGACGCTTATTTGGTGGAGGGGTCGGTGATTTGGGTGGAAGGTGTCGTGCCGACGGTCAGGGCATGTGGGATGTGGAAGGAGGAGGAGGATGGCGGTCGGGTGTGGATTACCTGCCTGGATAGACGAGGCCGAGCAGCGTGAAGAAGGGTCGCCGACGAGTTGGCGGCGCTGCAAGCAAGGAGTGAAGGTTTCAACTTGGAAAGGAAGGCAGAAACAGGGGAAATGTGGCTTTTTTGCAAGGGGAGGGGGCGGGGAGGTAGATATCCGCGGAAGCCGAAAATTTGGAATCGCTTCAGTGAAAAAACTGGCGTGCAAAGTGTCATCAAACCCGGTCCCTTATTCAGAACTGTGTACGATATGTGAACATCACAAACGATTCAGATATCTTAACCCGCGTGTGATGAGTTTGAACATCAAAATTTTTGGTTCGAATTTCCCTAGTTACAGTGGTCATTCACGTCATTGCATAATTTGGGTACACAAAGGAGACTACAGCACACCCACACTTCTTAATCGAGCAAGTTTAGCAATTAAACAGAGCTAGTTGTCCTAAACATTACTCTAACAAATTAAAGACTGGCGGTCTTAATTAAACAAAACAAAGAGTATTACTACGGCTGGTGCTCGTCGATCTCCGCCGCCGCCTCCATGTCCAGCTCGCGCCCGACGGTCTCCTGGGGAAGGGGCTCCATGGCATCAATCGCACCATACTCGGCAAGCATCTTGCCATCTGCGTCCACCATATCTTTGGAAAAGGCCGCCACGAGATGGGCGTGGGCGGCCGCGATCTGGGCTTTGGCGGGCTCCGTCGTGGCAAGGTATGCCGCAGCAGAGCGACGGTTGCTCAACGCTTTGGCGATTGCCAACTCTTCGTCAGGTTGCCGACCGCTGTCGGAGAAGCTTCATTCGACGAAAGCGGTGATCGCCACGAGCTGGGCGTGGACGGCCTCGACATGGTCGTGGGCGGCCTCCATCAGGGCTAAGGCCGCCGCTGCGGAGCGGACAGCTGCTGTGCCGCTCTTGCCAGTTGCTATCCCCGAGGCAGAACTTGCTTTGAGGGAGTCCTGGATTAGGGGGTATCCGGATGGCCGGAATATATACAACGTCCGGACTATTGAAGCGTGAATATACAAGACTCCAGACTTTTACCCGTGTCCAGATGGGACTTTCCTTGGTGTCTAAGGCAAGCTTGGCGATCCGGATATTATATTTCCTTCCTTGTAACCGACTCCATGTAAACCCTAGCCCTCTCCGGTGTCTATATAAACCGGAGAGGTTGGTCCTTAGAAGCCCGATCACAATTACAATCGTACCATCATAGGCTAGCTTCTAGGGTTTAGCCTCTATGATCTCGTGGTAGATCTACTCTTGTACTACCCATATCTTCAATATTAATCAAGTAGGAAGTAGGGTTTTACCTCCATCGAGAGGGCCCGAAGCTGGGTAAACATTTGTCTCCCTTGCTTCCTGTTACCATCAGCCTAAGACGTGCAGATCGGGACCCCCTATCCGAGATCCGCCGGTTTTGACACCGACATTGGTGCTTTCATTGAGAGTTCCTCTGTGTCGTTGCTACAGGGCTCGATGGCTCCTCCAGTCATCGTCAACAACACGATCCCGGGTGAGACCTTCCTCCCCGGACAGATCTTCATGTTCGGCGGCTTCGCTTCGCAGGGCCAACTCGCTGGCCATCCGAGCAGATCGACAACTTACCCCAGCCACCAGATCAGGTTCGGAAACCCGAACTACACAACGGACATTCGCGGAGACTTGATCTTCGACGGATTCGGGCCTATGCCAGGAGCGCCGGACAGTCACGACGAGCACGGCTTAGACCTGTTGTCGGACAAAGCTTGGGGTATCACCCCCGCAGTAGCCCCGGACCTAAATCCGGAGCAGGCTGCACTACGTATGGACGGAGGGATTAACCCCGCCCCGCAGGTCGCGCACTCATCGGTGGTGGAGCCGAACACGGTCTTACCTCAGTAGACTCGTGAACCGGACCCCGGATTCAGATCTGGATGTTGGTTCCGTCCGCGCACTCCCGATCCAAATGAGCCAAAGTTGGGCTCCAAAGAATGGAGTTCACCGCTGCGGATATCTTTCCAAAGACTCGCCCTCTGGCGACATGCTGGACTCATTAAAGTCTCTCTTTGTCGAGGCTCTCGGCCGAACTATGTCCGCCCGAGTGGGAGGCAAAGCGATGAAGGAATTCGCTGCCCACCCACCACCCACTTCATTGCCACGGTCGATGATTTAACCGAGGTAATCGACTTCGACTCAAGACATCGACGGTATGGCCGATTTATGCAGAGAAGAACATGAACCATCACATCGGGCGGTGGACAACCACCTCTTCCTATGATATATATATATGGTGGACACTCAAGGAAACAAATGGCGATGAGGCAATGGAGGACAAAACCTCGTGGAAAAAAGCAAAGGATGGGCGCTGCCGGCGCCACTCCAAGCCCCACCACAGCAATACCGCCCAGAGATGAAAACAATCCGAATGGTGCCAAGAAGAATATAACCCGATCAGCCCGCCGAGCAGGCCGAACAGAGGATGAGCAGGTCAGCCCGTAAGAACAAAGCGACAGATTTAATACCCGGAGGAGGACAACTACATGCCCCCTCCGAAGACGAGATTAGCCTCGGCGACGACAAGTTCGGGCGTGCTCGAGGATCCCGTGAGAGCAGAGCGCTTGCGCCGGCTTATAGCCACCGCGAGGAGCCTCAAAAAGAAGCAGCAGCAGAACTCCAAGCTCATCAAGACCTGCTCACAAACAGATGGATCAAGTCCCGACACCGAGGAATATGGACTCGAGCACCATACGGCTGACCGCCACCTCATGGCCGGATAAACGGCATATCAGTCCGCATATACCACCAGCACCCCACGCCAACATACTACGCCCGGCAACAAAACAGACAGCCAAGATCGATCTACGGGCGCTGGGCGCCACGCGACGCGACAACGACCGCCATGCCGGATACACTTTCAACAAGTCCGCCGGGCCGAATATAGCCACCCAGCAATTCGACCTGCGTAGCCACATAGCCCCAAGATGTAGGCGCCAAGCACCCCTCCGCTTCACCGACGAAATAATGGATCATGAATTCCGTAAGGGTGCAAACCCAGAACATCGAATCATACGATGGCACAACAGACCCGCAGTATGGATCAAGATTTCTTCTCCACATTCACATGGCCCGCGGAGACGATCTACATGCCATCAAGTATCTTCCCTTAAGCTCAAAGGACCATCCCGACATCGCTAAACAGCCTGCCAAAGAAATTCCATTGGCAGTTGGGAAAGCCGGAAGACGATTCTCGAAAACTTCCAGGGCACATACGCGCGACCACCGGACGCCGGCGACTTGAGCCACATTACTCAACAGCCCGGAGAGTCAGCCAGAAATTCGGACTCGGTTCCTAACTAAAAAGAACCAAATAGTCGATCGTTCGACGCCAAAGCCTCGGGCGGCTTTTAAGCATAATATCCGTGATGAGTGGCTCGCCGACACCTCGCCAGAAAAACCCAAGTCCATGGCAGCTCACAACACTAATGACCCGCTTTTACCGGCGAGACAGTTGGTTGGCTCGCAGCAGCACTACGCCACATTCTGGCACTGCGGATGGCCGCGACAATAACGGCAAGCCACGGCGTAACATACATAAGCGACGGAACAACGGCGACAACGCTGAAGATACGACAGTCAACGCCGGATTCAGCGGATCCAAGCCCAGTTAGCGGAAGAAGCCGTTCAAAAGAAATAATCAGGTACCGTCCAGTCTGGACCGCATACTGGAGCGCTCGTGCCAAATTCATGGCACCCCGGTCAAGCCAGCCAACCACACCAATAGAGATTGCTGGGTATTCAAACAGGCCGACAAAATAAACATCGAAGACAAGGACAAGGGGCTGCACAACGATGATGACGAGGAGCCCCGACGTCCGAACACGGGGGGACAAAAGAAATCCCCCCCCCCCCAGGTGAAAACGGTCAACATGATCTACGTCATGCACATCCCCAAGCGGGAACGGAAGCGGGCACCGCGGGACGTCTATGCGATGGAGCCAGTCGCCCCCAAATTCAACCCATGGTCAGCTTGTCCGATCACCTTTGATCGTAGGGATCACCCTACTAGCATCCGTCACGGCGGCTCGGCCACATTGGTCCTAGACCCAATCATCGACGGATTCCACCTCACACGCGTCCTTATGGACGGTGGCAGCAGCCTGAACCTGCTTTATCAGGACACAGTGCGCAAAATGGGCATTGACCCTTCAAGGATCAAGGCCACCAAAACCACCTTTAAAGGTGTGATTCCGTGAGTAGAGGCCCGTTGCACGGGCTCTATAACATTGGAAGTGGTCTGTGGATCTCCGGATAACTTCCGAAGTGAAGAGTTAATCTTCGATATCGTCCCTTTCCACAGTGGTTACCATGCACTGCTCGGAAGAACCACATTCGCTAGATTCAATGCGGTACCACACTACGCATACCTCAAGCTCAAGATGCCAGGACCACGCGGGGTCATAACAGTGAACGGAAATATGGACCGCTCTCTCTGAACAGAAGAACATCGCAGCCCTCGGCGGAAGTACAATGCGACCTCCTCCGACAAACCAATCCGGCTACAACAACTTCAAGCACCGTCAAGAGAGTCCGGAGCACCCTGCAATAGGATCATCAGGCACGCCAAGAGTGCGACTAGCAGTCCGGCCTCCGCTTAAGCCCCATCAAAGCAGCATTCTTGCCACGCGTACACAATTACGCACTCAAGATACCATGGGCGTAGGCGGAGGTGCAACAACGACTCATTCAACAGCGCGGGATAACCGCCTCATACCATCATAACCCTTCCTTCTTCTTTTTCAGGACATTGCTTTAGAGCAGCCTCTCTAGAAAAGCTGGATTGCCGGACTTACATAGGAGAGAAAACCAAGGAGGCAATAGGCTTCGCGCACAGAAGGAAACACCCAGGTGGAATCTATTTACGATCGTTATACCTGTTTTATATATCCATACGCGGCCTGCCCCTGGATAGGACATGTTAAATAGTCCTATTTATCTCCGCTTAATGCATTCATTGTAAACATACGCTTAAACGTATTTTCATCAATGGGAGATTATATATAGCGTCAGCTCATTATTCTTATTTGAACATTTCTCTTACAAATGTCTCTTTCATATTGCATCCATACACTTTGATACGGTCCGTTTGCCAGGGGCTTCCTATGGTGCCCCGTTCTACGGCAACTAAAGTCCGAACACTTTAAACAGTGCGGCACCCCGAACTTATAGCACTATATGCATCAGCTCCGAATCATGTCTTGGGTCTACAGTTGGGTTAGCCCTGCTCCCTTGTTTTGGTACCTTACGCCCGCTATATCGCTAAGGTAGCGCAGGAGAACTACTGCAATTGTGTCCCGGTTCTTCCGGTCGAGCACCTCAGTAGAGAAAGCCGAAAACTGACCGGCATGATGTGGTGAGAGCTGGTCGCTGTTCGAGAGGTCTTAAAATCCTTAAAGATTTTTTCCGCTAGGCGATGAGTCGGCCTTGTCCGATTTAGGCGTATATAGCGCCCCAATTCGGCCCTCCGAATTCTAGGGACTTCACCGAAAATTAAAATTATAGACTTCTATGGCTAAGTGAAAGTTATAAAGCCGCATAGTCCGATTGCCTTGTTCGCTGCGCCGGATACCTCCTTAAGGGACCAAACATTTGGATAAAGAGTATCCGGGTTTTTCCAGAACACCCCGCACTAGTTGCGTGGGGCGGAAGTCGACGATCGCCTACTTTCAGTATTCTATAAACAGCCGCACATAAGGTAATATTTTAAATCAAACAGTGCTACATAGCACAAGCAACTTCGTCTTTAAATTACAACAGCGGCAGAGGTACATTTAGTCAAAGATCTGGTCCTTGGAACACTCATCGGCCACGATACGAGCGCCTTTCATAACGCCATCATAGTACTTCTCGGGATGGCGATGCTCCTTGCCCTCGGGCGGACCGTCCTTCACCAGCTTCTCCGCTTCCAGCTTGCCCCAATGCACCTTCACAGGCAAAGGCCCGGCGGCACCTCGATGCAAACGGATCGCTTGATTACTTCAAGCCGCGGACAGCATTCACCATCCGCTTGATCGTGCCTAAGTAGCTAGTGGGCAGGGGCTCACCAGCCACATCCGGACTATGAAATCTTTCATAGCCACTTCGCCTACTCAGGAGTTCGACCAACTGCTTGAGCTTGGTCACTCGAGGCGTTATGTTCGCCCCAAGATACCGGGACCGAACAGCTTCTCCGTTGAGCTCCCCTCTTGGGCACGGTAGAACTCCGCGGCATCTGATATGCTGCGTGGCAGATCTGCGAATGCCCCTGGAGAGCTCCGAATTCAAGTAAGTAAAAGAAACGCCTCCTCCACATGTTTGCTTTGCACAAAGAATTTCTTACCCGCCACTATGTTTTTGGCCTCCTGGATCTCCTGCTGTGCCTTCTCGGCTTCATCCTTAGCGTCTTTCATACTCACAAGGGCCTTCGCAAGCTCGGCCTCTCTCATCTTCAGGTCATGCTCCACGGACTCGAACTTCTTGCCGAGGTCCTGGAGCTCTTGCTGTACCTCGCTCACTCTAGCACTTTGCTTATCGCGATCTTTGCATTCCAAGGACGCCTTGTCTTCAGCCTCCGATAGCACTTTCTTCAGGGGCGCCACTTCGGCAGTGGACCCTGCCACACAGTCACGACGCTTCGTCGTCAGACTAAACAAATTTATCTATCTTAACATATATAAGAGCGGAGAATCACTCAACTTTGCTCTCTTCGAGCCGCCTCTTCGTGAGATCGAGCTCTCCCTGCGCCTGCTCCAGGTCCCACTTTAGTTCGGTAACCTCGGCTGTGCGGGCAGCAGCGGCAAGCATCACGACCTGCTTAGTCACATAAACACTTATTAGACTCTTGCGGATTATAATCGACCCTCCGTTTGGCTTTTCTTTACGAACACCAAACAGAGTATCAGGGGCTACTACCTATCGGGTGGTAGTTTCACACATTTTTATTACTTACCTTGAAGCCCGTCAGGAGGCTTGTGCAGGCTTCGGTTAGTCCGCTCTTGGCGGACAGAACCTTTTGAATCACCACACTCATAAGAGTACGGTGCTCGTCATCCATGGAAGCGCCTCGAAGCGCTTCCACCTGACTATTCGGTGCCGCTGGCGCGACGGAAGTCCTCGGCACGGACAGCTCGCCCTCCCTGACGAGGGGCTGCCCGCCTAAATCCGGAACCGTCAAGGGTTCCGAAACAGTGTTTGGTCAAGAGTCCGCCTTGCTGCGGCTCTCATCGACGCGATCCGCGGGGATCTTGAACCCCGCGTGTCCGACATCTGGAACTCCGCCTTGGGGCGTCTCCAGGGTCGCCCCCCTGCCTGGGGAACCTTCGGGACAACACCTCCGTGTCATCCGCAGGCTGAGGAGTGGTGGCCGTTGGGAGCGAGTTCATCTCTGAAGCGCTCAAAGACCCATCCGAAGATGACACCTCCGGATGAGCCCTGGCCGGACTGCATATATGTTCAGCGTCATTAAACAACTATGAAGTAAAATCACGATAGAGTGCGGACACTTAAGATCGCGCTAGGGGCTTCCCCCTGGGCAACCACCCTTCCTCGCTATGAACGGCCGTGGTGGAGTAGTCCGAAAGGGATGACTTTCCCTTTTTGGGCGTCCCAGCCTCCCCATCCGGGGCGGCTTTCCTCTTTTTCTCCTCCCTAGTGCGGGGAGGTAGAGTTTCTTCTTGCTTCCCCCCGCCTTCACGGGAGGAATCTGTTTCGTCGTCATTGGACGACGTGGGTATGACGGCCTTGCATCGAGGGCCTCTCCCGGCCCCATGGCCAGTCTCCTCAGGCCCCTCATCCTTTCCGAAGGGGGCGACTTCTTCTTCTTCTTCCTCCTCTTCGGGGGAGGAGTGCGCCTCGTCATCTTCGGACGAGGCTTCCGGCACAACCTTACGTCGGAGACCCTTCCTGGTCCTCGGGGCCTTCTTTTCGGCCTTCTTCGCCGGTGCCTTATAGGGTGCCGGGATCAGCATCTTTGTCAGGAGAGCATCAGCTGGATCTTCTGGTAGCGGCGCCGGACAGTCAATCTGCTCCGCTGTCTCCACATAGTCTTGATCAAATATGCACAAATACTTAAAGACTCCCCCATGAATGTATTGGGAAAAACCGAATCTGGTGGTAGTCCCAAAACTCACCGGACGCGGGGGCCGTGTTGCATGAAGTCCGCGGTCCTCGGATGTGGGAGGAGGTACTTCGGAGGCCTTGAACAACGCCTTCCACGCGTCTTTGTGCTTCATGCCATAGAGCCTCTGAAGCGTTTGGTGTTCGGCCAGGACGAACTCCCACAAATTGAATGCCCGCCTTTGGCATGGCAGAATCTGGCGAACGAGCATGACCTGGATCACGTTGACAAGCTTGATGTTCTTGTCCTTCATGCTCTTGACGTAGGTTTGGAGTCCGGTCAGCTCTGTAGGTTCGCCCCAAGTCAGGCCCTTCTTTTCCTAGGAGGTGAGCCGCATGGGGGCTTCGGATCGGAGCATGGGGGCCGCCGCCCAGTTGGCTCCGCGCGGCTCAGTGATATAGAACCACCCTGATTGCCACCCTTTTACGGTCTCTGCAAAGGAGCCGTCCAGCCAGGTGACGTTAGGCATCTTGCCCACCATGGCCCCTCCGCACTCCGCTTGCTGGCCTCTTACAATCTTTGGCTTCACGCAGAAGATTTGCAGCCACAAGCCGAAGTGAGGCCGGATGCGAAGGAAGGCCTCGCATACGACGATGAACGCCAAGATGTTGAGGACGAAATTCGGGGCTAGATCATGGAAATCTAGCCCGTAGTAGAACATGAGCCCGCGGACGAAGGTGTGAAGTGGAAACCCCAGTCCACGGACGAAGTGGGCAACGAACACGACCCTCTCGTGGGGTCCCGGGGTCGGAATGACCTGCCCAACGTCCGGTAGCCGGTGCGCTATGTCTGCGGCCAAGTATCCGGCCGCCCGAAGATTTGCAATATGCTTCTCCTTGACGGTGGAAGCCACCCACTTGCCTCCTGCTCCGGACATGTTTAACTGTGCGGCGAAGACTTGGTTGGGCGCTGGAGCTCGAGGAGGCAAGAGTGGGCAAAGGAGGAAGAAGGCGTGGGTAAAAATGGGGAAATCTTATCCCTTTATAGAGGCGACGAAAGCGATGTGCCTCCCCACTTGCCTGTTGGGATTCGCTTGCTTCCCAAGCTCCACGATTGATGACGTGGTGGGATTACCCGTACCCGTATTGATGAGAATCCCGTGATAAGGGGACACGATCTCTGCTTTGACAAGACGTGTCAAGGAAACCGCCTCGCAATATGCGCTGTGGCTGGTTGTGGGAAAACAGTTCGAATAATGACCTGACCGTAATGACACGTCGCGTTGCCTAAAAAGTTGTCAGCAAATTGCATTTGTGAAATACCATTCTCTCTACGGTGGCATGTGAAGATCATCTTGTGGATCCGGACACGGTTCAAGTGTTCAGTAATTATCTTGGAGTATTCGGAGAAGGAACCCGCCCTGCAATGCCGAAGACAAAACTGCGCGCCGGACTCTTCGTCATTGAAGCCTGGTTCAGGGGCTACTGGATTAGGGGGTATCCGGACGGCCGGACTGTATACAACGTTCGGACTATTGAAGTGTGAAGATACAAGACTCCAGACTTCGACCTGTGTCCAGATGGGACTTTCCTTGGCGTGGAAGGCAAGCTTGGCGATCCGGATATTATATTTCCTTCCTTGTAACCGACTCCATGTAAACCCTAGCCCTCTCCGGTGTCTATATAAACCGGAGAGGTTGGTCCTTAGAAGCCCGATTACAATTACAATCATACCATCATAGGCTAGCTTCTAGGGTTTAGCCTCTACGATCTCGTGGTAGATCTACTCTTGTACTACCCATATCTTCAATATTAATCAAGCAGGAAGTAGGGTTTTACCTCCATCGAGAGGGCCCGAAGCTGGGTAAACATCTGTGTCCCTTGCTTCCTGTTACCATCAGCCTAAGACGCGCAGATCGGGACCCCCTACCCGAGATCCACCGGTTTTGACACCGACAGCTGCCGCCACCTGAGAAGCAACAGCGGCCTCTTGGGCTGCCTTGGCCGCCCGGACGCGGATTGCGGTCTCCCTCACGAAGCTTGTTAGCACGCGCCTGGTGGCTGCGGCCGCGCTCTCGCCGGAGTGGGCCGCCGAAGTTGCCCTCACGACGTGGGTCCACGTCCCCATCTTGATATTTGAGGAGCGGGCTTGTGTGCTTGACACTCTGACAGTGCTCCAAGATATTTTGTGCTGCATCTCACACGGTTGGTGATAATAAACTGTGTGCGATCTACTTGATTTTTCGTCTTGATTTGAATTACGTAATGGGTTCACAGCTGCAAAGGATGGTGTTTGAATTGCTAGAACTTTTATCTGCAGTAAACATGCAATTATAGGTGTGTCGTCAAAAAAATTGGAACTATTCAGGGTTCGTTTGGACATTTTTATACATTAACTTGGTTTTGTAGGCATTTCAGGTGCATAATTCAAATTTAAACTACATGCACATGCTCCAGTGCATATAAACGGGTTGAGAAATCAAACCCGTGTCCTTGGTTGCGTGCTTAGGTCCCATGCAAGAAATGGGAATGAATGCCAAACTCTGCCACCGTCACTCGGCCGCAAACAGTGAGATACCTGGTTTTTAAATTCAAGTAAATCCAAAACTCGTCTGAAATTCATAAAACTTGGCATGCTATCATGGAGCGGCATCAACATGTCATGGTAAATTTTTTGTCCCATTTGGGGCAGGTTTGGGTATAAGCTTCTCACAAACCAGAGCTTCTCACAACAAGCGTGATGGTTTCGGTAGGGAACGTGCCACCTTTGGGGACGAAACGATATCCGTTGCCTCTTATTACTTTCAAATTGTTTCTAGTGTCAACATAGAACAACCGGACTGTTGTGTTTAATTTTGGAATTTTTCGGGGTTCGTTTGGACATTTTTATACATTAACTGGGGTTTTTAGGCATTTATGTGCATAATTCAAATTTGAACTACATGCGCATGCTCCAGTGCATATAAACGGGTTGAAAATCAAATCCGTGTCCGTTGGTGCATGCTTAGGTCCCATGCAAGAAATGAGAATGAATTTCAAACACCCTACCACCGTCACTCGGTCGGAAACATTGAGATACCTGGTTTTTAAATTCTAGTAAATCCAAAACTCGTCTGAAATTCATGAAACTTGGCATGCTATCATGGAGCGGCATCAACATGCTGTGGTAAATTTTGTCCCATTTGGGGCAGGTTTGGGTATAAGCTTCTCACAAACCAGAGCTTCTCACAACAAGCGTGATGGTTTCGGTAGGGAACGTGCCACCTTTGGGGATGAACGATATTTTTTGCCTCTTATTGCTTTCAAAAAAATTCTAGTGTCAGCATAGAACAACAGGAGTGTTGTGTTTAATTTTGGAATTTTTTGGGGTTCGTTTGGAGATTTTTATACTTTAACTGGGTTTTCTAGGCATTTTATGTGCATAATTCAAATTTGAACTACATGCACATGCTCCAATGCATATAAATTGGTTAAAAAATCAAATATGTGTCCTTTGCTGCATGCTTAGGTCCCATGCAAGAAATGGGAATGAATTTCAAACACCCTGCCACCGTCACTCGGCCGGAAACATTGAGATACCTAGTTTTTAAATTCTAGTAAATCCAAAACTCCACTACAAGAAATATGTCAACTTGTGACCTTCTGTCAGTGACCCTGGAAGAATTGGTCATAAATCTACGACCATTTGAGAGCAATTGGTCAAAAGCTGTTCGGGGGGCAACAAACCCTAAACTATAACGACCATTTTGGTCAGAAAGGTCGTAGTTTCTGTTGGGGAACGTAGTAATTTCAAAAAAAATCCTACGCACATGCAAGATCATGGTGATGCATAGCAACGAGAGGGGAGAGTGTTGTCCACGCACTGTGAGACCGTAAGCGGAAGCGTTATGACAACGCGGTTGATGTAGTCGTATGTCTTCACGATCCGACCGATCCAAGTACCAAACGCACGACACCTTCGAGTTCAGCACACGTTCAGCTCGATGACGTCCCACGAACTCCGATCCAGCAGAGCTTTGAGGGAAAGTTCCGTCAGCACGACGGCGTGATGACGGTGAAGATGATGCTACCGACGCAGGGCTTCACCTAAGCATCGCTACGATATGATCGAGGTGGATTATGGTGGAGGGGGGCACCGCACACGGCTAAGAGATCAATGATCAATTGTTGTGTCTATGGGGTGCCCCCCTCCCCATATATAAAGGAGTGGAGGAGGGGGAGGGCTGGCCCTCTCTATGGCGCGCCCTAGGGGAGTCCTACTCCCACCGGGAGTAGGATTCCCCCTTTCCTAGTAGAACTAGGAGCCCTTCCAAGTAGTAGGAGTAGGAGAGAAGGAAAGGGAAAAGAGAAGAGAAGGAAGGAGGGGGCGCCGCCCCTCCCCTAGGCCAATTCGGACTAAATCTTTGGGGGCGTGCAGCCTCCCCTCTCTCTTTCCCCTAAAGCCCAATAAGGCCCATATACTCCCCGGCGAATTCCCATAACTCTCTGGTACTCCGAAAAATACCCGAATCACTCGGAACCTTTCCGATGTCCGAATATAGTCGTCAAATATATCAATCTTTACGTCTTGACTATTTCGAGACGCCTAGTCATGTCCCCGATCTCATCCGGGACTCTGAACTACCTTCGGTACGTCAAAACACATAAACTCATAATACCGATCGTCACCGAACTTTAAGCGTGCAGACCCTATGAGTTCGAGAACTATGTTGACATGACCGAGACACGTCTCTGGTCAATAACCAATAACGGAACCTGGATGGTCATATTGGCTCCCACATATTCTACGAAGATTGTCGGTGTCAAAACCGGCGGATCTCGGGTAGGGGGTCCCGAACTGTGCGTCTAGGCGGATGGTAACAGGAGACAAGGGACACGATGTTTACCTGTGTTCGGCCCTCTTGATGGAGGTAAAACCCTCGCCCCGCTTGATTGATATTGATATTGTGGATGTTTACAAGAGTGGATCTACCACGAGATCAAGGAGGCTAAACCCTAGAAGCTAGCCTATGGTATGATTGTAAGGGTTGTTGTGATTGTAGTCCCACGGACTAAAGCCATCCGGCTTATATAGACACCGGAGAGGGCTAGGGTTACATAGAGTCGGTTACAATGGTAGGAGATCTACATATCCGTATCGCCAAGCTTGCCTTCCACGCCAAGGAAAGTCCCATCCGGACACGGGTGAAGTCTTCAATCTTGTATCTTCATAGTCTTGGAGTCCGTTGATGATGATAGTCCGGATGATGATAGTCCGCCGATGATGGTAGTCCGCAATCCGGACACCCCTAATCCGGACTCCTCAAGAGCCCCTAAACCAGGCTTCAATGACGATAAGTCCGGCGTGTATATTGCTTGGCATTGCAAGGCGGGTTCCTCCTCCAAATGATAGAAGATTGTGAACACCAGATAGTGTCCGCTCGCAAAATAAATTCCACATTCCACCATAGAGAGAATAATAATATATACACGAAGTTCAATCTCTGACGTTCTCCGTGGCATGACGTCACACCACTACCAAGCCATTACTCAAATTGTTTTTACTTTACCACCTTAGCGATTTAGCGGCGGTTTCTTGGCACGCCTTGTCGAGCGTAGATCGTGTTTCCCCTTAATCCGGATTCTCATCAATACGGGCGTGGGTAACCCAACCGCGTCATTGATGGTGACGCTTGGGAGATAAGCGAGTTTTACCAGGCGGTGGGGGCGCGTAAGACTTCGCCTCCCATATAAGGGATAAGGATTCACCTTCTCACCCACGCCTTCTTCCTCCTTTGCTTATCCATCTCCGCGACTCGAGCTCCAGCGCCCAAGTTCACGATCTCGCCTCAACCTTCTCCACCATGTCCGGGCGGAGGTAAATGGTTGGCCTCCACCGCTAAGGAGGAGCAATCGCCAAACTGCGTGGCGCGGATACCTTCCGGCGACATCACAAGACCGGCTGCCCGACGAGGGGCAGCTCATCCCCACCCCCAGCCCCATGAGAGGGTTGTCTTTCTTTCCCACTTCCTCCGGACTGGGCTTTCCACTTCACCCCTTTGTCCGGGGGCTCATGTTCTACTATGGCCTGGATTTCCATGATCCGGCGCCAACTTCATCCTCAACATCTCGGTGTTTATCGTCGTGTGCGAGGCCTTCCTATGCATCCAGCCCCACTTCGCTTGTGGCTCAAGACCTTCAATGTCAAGTCAAGGTAGTGAAGGGCATTCAAGCCGAGTGCGGAGGCGCCATGTTGGGCAAGATGCCCAACGCCCTTTGGTTCAAGGGGCCTTCATGGAATCCGTCAAGGGGTGGCAATCGGGTGGTTCTACATCACCGAGCCAGCGGACCCTAAATGGGCGGCGGCCCCGAAGTTTAGATTTGGTATCCCCACGCAGCTCACCTCCGGAAAGAGAAGGGCTTGCTGGGGCAGTTTGAAGGAGCCGACGGACTCCAAACCTGATCAAGAAGCTGGTGAAGAAGCTCAGCTGGTTAACGTGGTCCAAGTCATGCTCGTCCACGGATTCTCCCATGCCAAGAGCGGCATTCAATCTATGGAGTTCGATCCGAACAGCACCAGCGCTGAACAAGCTCTTCGACACAACGCACGGCGCTCGAAGGTGCTGTTCAAGGGCGCCGGTTTCGCATCCGCGATCAAGATCGCGATTTCACTCGCAGCGCCAGTCGACGAGGTAAGTGATTCTACCCTTTACGGACACTTGCTTTTCCATAGTTTGACTCTATGCGGTTTTAATTTCCCTTTTCCTTTGACAGACTGGATGAAGAAGGCGGAGCAGATTACCCGTCCGGCCCTATGCCGAAAATCCAGAGATGCTCGCCTAGCGAGGCTGCTGGTTCCGCCCCGCACGTGGTGCCGGAGAAGAAGGCCAAGAAGGAGGCCACGGTGCTCGAAAGAGTGCCTGCTTCAGGTGTCCGACGACTGGGGCTGACTCTCCCGAAAATGAGGAGGAGGGAGAGGACTCTCCCTGAGGAGGAGAGAGGAAGAGGAAGGCTTCCCAACTGGGAGGCCGAGGGTCCAAGAGGGAAGGACTATTCCCGGACAGCTTCTCGCCAACATCAACGCTGGCGAGGAAGAATGGCCTTCAAGGGCCAGCCTCCGGCGAGATCGTAAGTATCCGGATTCCTGAATGATTTATAATTTCTTTTTCTGCGTCACATAGTGTCATTCTAATGCCACATGCTGCCTGTAGTCCAGCCAGTGATGATCTCCCGCTTCATCGAAGCGGGTCGCTGGCTTCGCCGGATGTAGATTCCATCCCGACCGCCTCCACCTCGCGACGCCGAGGACGCCGAGGTGGGATCCCGAAGGGACCCATCGGGGAGGCCCGAGGCGCCACAAGGCGCCCTCCGGACTTTGCGCCGACTCCACTCTGTAACCCGCAGTGGTTCCGAGTCCGCCGGCGCCCTTCGAACGAAGGGCAAGACCGGACGCCGGGCGGCTTCCGCCCAACCGAGGCGCCGGGTAATTTGTTGGAGGCGCTGCAGCGCTTCCATCGAGGAAGAACACCGCACTATTATGAGTGCGGTGATTCAAAGGTGCAGCTCGCCAAAGGTGGGCGAAGCCTCGCAATAGCCTTCTATCGTGCTTTGAGGTAAGAAGTTAAAATATGCAATGTAATATCGCATAGACAAGAGCCCACGATGCTCGGTTCGGTGTTCGGAAAGAAAAGCCGGACCGAGGATCTGAAAAAGATATACGCAGGGTTGCTAAAAAATTATGTCAATATGGGTTGCAGGCTGCGCCGCCGACCTCTGCCAGACCGACTATGGAGGTTGGTGCGTTGAAGCAGAGCTCGAGCGGTCCGGCAAGAGCTCGGCAGCGCCAGAAGCAGCTCCAAGACAAAGAAGGTGAGTAACACCACTTTGAATTTGTACCTTCAGAAAAGGATTTAGGTTGCGACAAAAATAACAAGGATAACATGGGTACCGCAGGGCCACGAACGAGGTGGCGGCCTGAAGGAGGCCGTGTCCGCGGCCGAACGCAATGCGCCACGGAACGGGGAGCGAGAAAGCAGGAGGCGCGGTGGCGGTGGTTCAGCAAGAGCTCCTGTGCTCTCATGGAAAAGCATGAGAGTTTGGGCGTGACTCAAAGACTCGAGAGTCCGAGCTTGCCTCGCCTCGAAAGTGCTAAACCGCCAAGGCCGAGGCCCATAAGTCCCTTCAGAGGTTGAATTGATGAAGAAGATAGCGGCGGTAAGGCATTTTTCATGCAAAGCAAGCATGTGAATGTAAATTACGTGTTACTTACCCGGATTCGAGCTCTGTATGCGTTGCAGATCTGCCTCGCAGCGTGTCTCGATGTCCGCCGATTCTACCGAGCCGAGGAGGGAGCTCAACGGAGAAGGTCTTCGGTCTCAAGATCTTGAGGCCGCCATCAGTGCCCCTAGCGACCAGTGAAGCAGCTGGTCAAACTTCACAAGGTGGCCGAGCAGGCCATGAAGGGCCTCATAGTCCGGCTGGGCTCGAGAGGCCATGCCTGGAGCTACTTCGCCTCGTCGACGGCTGGTGGATGCGTGCCCTCGGTGGAGGTTATCAAGGGCTCCGCCAGTATTGAAGGTGCTCGTCGGGCCCTTGCCCGCGCAAAGGTGCATTGGGGCAAGCTGGATGCGGAGAAGCTAATCATCGACGCGCCACCAGCGGGCAAGGAACATCGCGCCAAATTTACTATAAGGCTGTCTGAAGGGTGCCCGCAAGATTGCGGATGAGTGCCCTGTGGATGTAATTTTGAGTGAATTCGCAATGTGTTATCCTGCGCGCGCTGAAAACTTTGTTCATATGCGCTAAGCAACGCTTGTTTAATTTAAAATATTACCTTCAGGCGGCCGCTTATTAAATCTGAGAGATGGCAAGTCGTCGGCTTTGGCCCCCATGCCACGAAAGTGCCGGGGTGTTCGGGATAAACTTGAGCACTCTTGTTCCCATTTTTGGGTCCATCTAGGAGGCGCCAACACAACGTAACAAGGCAACCGGACTTATAGTGCTTGAACACTCTCACTTAGCCATAGAATTTATAATTTTAAATTTCGGCGAAGCCCCTAGTATTCGAAGACCAATTGGGGCGCTATCCACGCCTTCATCGGACATAATCCGAACTTCGCTCAAGCGGCGAGGTCTTTAAGGACCCGAAGGACCTCTTGAACAGCGACCAGTCTCACGCCTTATCATGCCGGTCAGTTTTAGCTTTCCATCGAGGCGTTAACCCGCTCATCCGGGCGCAATCGCAATGGTTCTCCCAAAGCTACCTTAGCCGATAGAACGGAACGTAAGGTGCCAAACATGGGAGCCGGGCAAACCCAACTATTGACCCAAGACATGATTCGAGCTGATTCATATAATGCTATAAGTTCGGGTGCCGACTTGTGAAAGTGTGCGGACTTTATCACACCATAAAGCGGAGGACATAAGCCCTGGTGTATTTGGTCGTACTAAGATGCACGGGTGCAACATGTTGTAAATGAACATATATATATATATATATATATATATATATATATATATATATATATATATATATATATATATATAAAGTGATGCAATTATAGGCAAAAGTGCTGCATTTTATTCGAGAAGATATGCTATGAGTGCGGAATGATACAAATAGTGCGGAAAGCAAGGGATTGACGAATTAAAGGCGCTCTCCCTCGTGGGTAGGCCGTGGAATGTTGTATTTAACAAATTTAATGCTCGTGATGGAGACCACCTGAGTGTTCGCCGCGCCTTTGTCCTTCCCCGGCTGTTGCATCATGAGTTCGGCAGGTTCGCCACGGACTGAGTTCTCAGATATAAAAAAGAGAAAATAAAAGAAAAAGAGCGACACACTTGGGAGCCCCTGGTGTGGTCGAACCGCACTGGTCTGTTGTGGTTGTGCCTTCCCCTATGCCCATGGTATCTCCAGTATGCGTAATTATGTATGCGGAGAGTTTGTCTTACAATTTTGCGAGGGCTGGGGTTAGGGCCGATTGTTACGCAGTGCGTAACGTGCTGTGGTCTTGGTTGATTTTGCTCCGGCGCGTTTGGTCGTGTCCGGTTGTTTAACGGCCGGACTCGATAATTGCCTTAAAAGGCTGCTCAGATTTCGCCGCGAGAGCCGCTGTATGTTCCTCCGCTCGAGGGAGCGCCGTGTTTCCATTGACCGTGATGACTCCATGAGGGCCTGGCATCTTGAGCTTAAGGTATGCATAATGCGGCACCGCGCTGAATTTTGCAAACGCGGTTCGTCCGAGCAGAGCGTGATAGCCGCTGCGAACGGGACTATGTCGAAGATTAACTCGCGCTCGAAATTATCCGGGATCCAAGACCACTTCGATGTAATCGAGCTCGCATAATTGGCCTCGACACCGGTATGACGCCTTTGAAGGTCGCTGTTGTAGGTTTAATCCTTGAAGGGTCTATGCCCATCTTGGCGCACCGTATCCCGATAAAGCAGGTTCAGCTCTCGCCGCCGCCCATCAGACTCTCGTGAGGTGAAATCCATCAACGATTGGGTCTAAAACCATCGCGGCAAATCCGCCATGGCGGATATCGGTCGGATGGTCTCTTCGATCGAAAGTGATCGGGCAAGAGGAGCATGGGTTGAATTTTGGGGCGATCGCTCCATCGCAGATACGCCCTTTAGTGCACGCTCGCCCTCTTGGTAATATGCGCTATGATATCATGTTTACCGTCCAACTTGAGGGGGAATCCTTTGTCCTCTCGTTGTTCGGGCGGCGGGTCTCTTCCTCGCCATCGCTGTAGCCCCTTGTCACTGTTTTCGCGATTAATTTGCTCGCCGCTTGAATACCCAACAATCTCTGTTGGTATGGTTAGCTGGCTTTTCGGGGTTCCATGTATTTGACAAGAGCGGTCGAGTATTCGGTCCAAATTGGACGGGCCCGAGTGGTTCTTTTGAATGGCTTCTTCCGCTGACGGGTTTGAGCCTCGAATCCGCGCTGACTGCCGATCCTCATTGCTGTCGCCGCACGCGGCGCTTGTTTTGTTTCGACGCAACCTGCCATTGCGGTCCTTGGTATCCGGACTGCCAGCGCTTTTTTCCGAGGTTGTTACTACGAGCGAGACAACTATCCTCTCCCGCACGTAAGCGGGTCATGAGGGATGTGAGGGCTGCCATGGATTTCAGCTTCTCCCGCCCTAGGTGCCGGGCCATCCACTGTCATGGATGTTATGTTTGAAGGCAGCGAGTGCCTCGCATCCGGACAATCGACGATTTGATTTTTCTTTGTTAAGAACCGTGTCCAAAATTGCTCGCCGATTCGTCTGCTGCTGGATTATGTGGCTTAGGTCATCTGCGTCCGTGGTCGATATACGCGTTCTCGAAGTTGTCGAGGAATGCGGCTTCCGTGTCTTCCCAAAGATCCAATTGACTCTGCGGGCAGGCTGTTAAGCCAATGCCGAGCTGGTCCTTTAAGTTTGAGGGAGATATTTGATGGCGAAGATTGCCGCCATGGGCCATGTGTATATGGAGGAGATAATCTCAATCCAGACCATGGGTCTGTTGTGCCATCGTGAGGATTCGATATTAACGGGTTTGAACCCTTCAGGGATTTGATGATCCATTACTTCGTCAGTGAAGCATAGTGGGTGTGCGGCGCTGTCACGCCCAATATGTGACCCTATCCAAAAGGAACTCGAAGGTCCCACCAAGGATAGACCCGCATATTGGAAACGCTTTTGCAAGGTGGATATCATTACATCAACATTACATAATACATATGGATACATACATAAGGCACAAATGCCACAGAATACATCAACATCATATACAAGATCAACATCCGACTACGGATGAAACATAAACAAAACTCAAACAATATCCACCTCTGCTAGCCCAGGCTGCCGACCAGAATCTATCCCCGATCAAGAAGAAGCGTAAGAAGAACTCCAACACAAGCAAACATCGCCTCACGCCATGATCATCGCAAACCTGTACCTGCAACTGGTGGTGTAGTAATCAGGAGCCACGAGGACTCAAAGAATCCCATTACCATGGGTATCAAGACTAGCAAAGCTTAATGGGAAAGGACGGGTAAAGTGGTGAGGTTGCAGCAGCGACTAAGCATGATATGGTGGCTAACCAACGCAAATGAGAGCGAGAAGAGAAACAAAGGAACGGTCGACAACTAGTAATGATCAAGAAGTGATCCTGAACTCCTACTTACGTCAGACATAACCCAGAAACCGTGTTCTCCTCTCGATCAACCCCAAAAGAGACACTCACGTTACGCACACGGTTGGTGTATTTTAATTGAGATCAACTTCGGTTTTCTACAACCGACATTAACAAATTCCCATCTGCCACATAACCGCGCACGGCTCTCGAAAGTTCAAACCCTGCAGGGTGTCCCAACTTAGCCCATGATAAGCTCTCGCGATCAACGAAGGATATTCCTTCTCCCGGAAGACCCGATCGGTCTCGGAATCCCTGCTACAAGACATTTCACAGCAATAAAACAAGACCAACAAGACCGCCCGATGCGCCGACAATCCCGATAGGAGCTGCACATATCTCGCTCGTGGCAACACCGGATGAGACTAGCTACGAGTAAAACCAACCCTCGGGTTGCCTCAAGGTGGCCCCGCAGTAGCTCGGTTCGGCCAAAGACTTAGAGAAGCACCGTCCGGGGGCTAATAAAGATGACCTCGAGAGAGCGACTCCCAAGGGAAAAAGTAGGTGGTGGTGAGGCAAATGGTAAAACCAATGTTGGGCCTTGCTGGAAAAGTCTTATTCAAAGCGAACTGTCAAGGGGGTCCCATAAATCACCCGACCGCGTTAGGGACGCAAAATCCGGGAACATAATACCGATATGACGGAAACTAGGGAGGCAAGAGGAACAAAACACTGCATAAGGCCGAGCCTTCCACCCTTTACCAAGTATATAGATGCATTAATTAAATAAGATATATTGTGATATCCCAACAAGTAAACATGTTCCAACAAGGAACAACATCTCCATGTTCCAACAAGGAACAAACTTCATCTTCACCGCAACTAACAACGCTATAAGAGGGGCTGAGCAAAGCGGTAACATAGCCAAACAATGGTTTGCTAGGAAGGTGCAAAAGGTTAGGGGCTGACATGGCAATTTGGGATGGCTTGATAAACAGGTAATAGGTAGCGCAGCATAGCGATAGAACGAAGCAACTAGCATAGCAATGATAGTAGTGAGATCCAGGGTAGCGGTCATCTTGCCTGAAATCCCGCAAGGAAGAAGAACGAGCCATGAAGAAGATGAACGTACGAAGCCGAACCAAGCGTAGACGAACGAATCCTCACGATCGCAACGAAACGGGAACTAACAAGAAGAAGCACACAACATAGTAAACACCCACACATAGACAAGACATGATGCAAAACAAGCATGATGCATGACAAATCTACATGAAGCTACTCATGGCAAGAGATGATGCAAACAAGAACAACACATCAAGGCAAGTTTAAATGAGGCCGGAAACAACATATAACAATTCCGGTAAGTCCTCATATGCAAATTTAGAAATTGGTCCAGATCTGAATAAACCTTATGTTCAAGTTGTTAAACAGCAAGTTTAGATGCACCACGATGATCTACACGAAATTCTAGTCAAGTTACATATAAAATTCATTAAATTCGGAGCTACGGGCTAGAAGATATGAGCAAAACAAGATAAGCATGACATTGATGCAAAATGCATACAAACATCAAGCAAACACCTCAAAACAAGGATGCAACATGATAATATGAAGCTACATGCAAAATCAAGCAAGTTTCATATAGAGCACAATCAAAACGGAGCAACGGTTCAACACATACACCCTATACAAGTTTAAAGAACAAGCTGTCCAAAACAACAACTAGGCATATTGCAAGCATCAAAACAGTATGCTACAGCACCTCAATATGAAAACAAAAGGCATGGGAATGATGTACAGGTAAAGCATTACAAAACATGAACACTGAGCTATCTCCAGAAATCACTAGAACATGCTCAAAATGACATGGCAAGATTGCAACTTATAACAGTCTCAGGCATTGGCAGAAATAACATCAGGTTGCAATGTTTAGAGCTATCAAACAACATGTTACAGGGACTTATAAAAGAAAAACAAGGCATGGCATGAATCTACTAGTTGCATAGAACAAAAGTCCTTTAGTGACCATAAGCCAAAAAGGATCAGAAGATATGATGGCAAGTTATATTACAGATTTGAACATGGCAGGAGCAACGACAAGTAGGCATGTTGGTGAGCTTGAATCACTCACTACAGAGCAATACATGGCATGGCAAGGCAACCAACAGTAAGAAGACATGATATAGAAGCTATACATGGCAAGAACAACATCATAGCATGTAAGGATCAACTACCACAACCTTGGCAAAATTGAATAACATGTAAACAATCTGCCAGGAAACATTTTATAGCAAAAGTAGAGCTCGATTGACTCAAGCTAGACTACTCCATAATTGCAAACAAGGGCATGGATGGATAGAGAAAGTCATGTTTAACAAAACATCCTTACTGAAGTATCTCAAAATATGCATGGAACTCTCTGTAGCATCAAGTAAACATGGCATCAAAATATCAGCAAAACAGGGCTGAAATCAACAACATCAGGACACCTAGTTTGCATGCTTGTGCTATTCACCACATAGATCACAAAAATACATGGCATACACCCCTGGAAAGATGGCATGGCATATTACAAAACACCTGTAGGACTCAAGTCCATAGGATGCACACATCAATCATGGCAAAAATGACAAAAGTGCATGTTCTGATAAAAATCAGAAACTAACATCACATAGCACTCTTGCAACAGCATTTCGGGCATCAAGATGAGTTCAAATGAAAATGATGCAATGAGATGAAATGATCTACTCTTCGAGGCGAACATTTTGACATATTACAAGCGCAAAAGGGAGTTATAGATGCAGAGATATGATGCAATGAAAATGTCACAAAATATCAAAAATGCTCGGGACTTAGATGAATTTTAGAGGGGGGGGGGGAGAAGTCAACCCTTGGCACGGTTTACGAGGAAGGCCGGGATCGGGGCTCGCCGGAGTTCGGCGCCGGAGTCGGGGGAGAGGCCGGGGAGGGCCGGAGAAGGCGGATCCGGGCCGGATCTCGCCGGATCCGGCCGGATCCCGGCAAGGGCGGCGAGGGCGCGGGAGGAGGCCGAGGAGGCGCGGGAGCCTTGACGCCGGCGGGAGCGAGGCGCTGGCGGCGCCGGGCGGCAGGCGGCGGCGGCGCGAGCGCCGGGCGGCGGGCGGAGGGGCGCGAGGCGCCGAGCCTCGGGCGGCGGGCGGAGGATGCCAGCCATGGCAGCGGCGGCGGCCGAACTGGCCGGGCGGGCTGGCCTGGCCCCGCGGGCCGGGCGCGGCGCGCGGAGGAGAGAGGAGGAGGGCGCGGCTGAGGTGGCGCGTCCCGTTGGCCGAGCGCGGCGGAGGCGACGTGGCGTCCTGCCATTGGCCGGACGACGTGGAGGGGAGCGGCGGACATGTCCGGGCAGCCCGGGAGATGCGTCCGGCGGCGCGCAGGGGAAGAAGCTAGGGTTTGATCTGCGAATTTTTCGGGGGAGGCCACATATATATAGGTAGAGGGAGCTAGGAGAGTCCAGATGAGGAGCGGTTTTCGGCCACGCGATCGTGATCGAACGACCGAGAGCATGGAGAGGAGTTTGCTGGGTTTTGGGCCACTTTGGAAGGGGTGTTGGGCTGCAACAAAAGAGGCTTTCGCGGTTACCCAGCTAACTGTTGAGTATCAAACGACCTCCAAATGATCCGAAACTTGACAGCGGTTCACCGGTGCTATACCAAGGCCGCTTGACAAACCTCGTCCATTCTCGAGACCGCTCAACACCCGCATACGAAAAGAGGTAAAAGGGGCGCCGGAGACATAGGAGTGCCGGATTGCAAAACGGACAACGGAGAAAATGCTCGGATGCATGAGACGAACACGTATGCAAAATGAAATGCACATGATGGCATAATAAAAATGCAGATGATGACATGGCAAAGAGAGACACGCAAGCATATGACATGGCAAAGACGGCGAATAACTGGCGTACACCGGCGATCGAATCCGGGCGCATAGCGCTCAGATTGAGCAATATCGCGACGTAGCTCGAGAGAGCGTTGTCTGCTGTGTTCGCCACGGCCGGAGTAGTTGTATCCGGTGCGACGGTATTCGTCGTGGGTCGTGGGGCGTCCACGTGATCCATAGATAGATCTGGATTGTCTTGCCTTGTCCTCCAATATATCTTGCAAGTCCGGCGTGTTCCCCCGTGGCTTCCTGCTTTTAGAGCGATGCCGGGGTACGGTTTTGGTGGAGGGCTTGCACGCCTCTCTATCGCGGCCACGAGGTGGTCGGTCTGCCGTATTGTGTGCTGGTGATGCTGCCTCCTCTAATCGGGGGAGAAACTTGCATTTTGGTTAACTTTTGGAGGGGCGTTCGAGTTCATACTCTTCGGCCGCGAGGACCTCGGTCCATCTGTCGGCCAGTAGGTCTTGATCAGCTTGAAGCTATTGTTGCTTTTTCTTTAGGCTGTTTGCCGTGGCTATTAGCCTGCGCTTTGAAACGCCTTGTTCGACGGGATCCTCAGCACGACGAATTGCCGTCGCCGAGGCTTGCCTCATCTCCGGAGGGAGGTAAGTAATTGTCATCCTCGACCTCTTAAATGCCGCCGCCTCTCCCGAGGGCTTGCTTCGCCTCCCTCGCGCTGGATCGTGCTAGAGGGAGTTGTCTTCACACTTTCGGGGTGTTATTATCTCCTGTGCCGAATCTCCATTCTTGCCGTGGCGGGATTTAGAGCGGCGCCACGACGCCGGCGCTTGGGCTGTTTTTTAAGGAATCGGCCTCCGCCGCTTCTTCGCCGTCCCCATCTTTTGGGGTGTCCACCATGTATATGTCGATGACGAGGTGGTTTTCCAAAGGTCTCCGTAGGCACCGGTTCTTAGTAGTCTCCGCATCGCCGCCCATACCGCCGATGTCTTCGGAGTCGTAGTCGAGTACGCCGGTTAAATCATCGCCGGTGGCTACGGTGGGTGGTGGGTGGGATCTGAATTTCTTCGTCGTCTGCTGTCCCACCCGCCCCGGCCGTAGTTCGCCAGGCTCTCCGGATAGCGAGAGATGCTTCGATGAATTTATGATGTCGCCAAAGGGCGAGTGCCGAAAGATGTCCGCAGCGGTGAATTCCATGATCGGCGCCCAATCGGATTCGACCGGGCAGGGGCGCAGGAGGTTCGGAGTCCGCACCTCGGAGTCATGGGCTTTATGTGGGACAAGGTAAGTGTTCGCCCATCGCCAGAGAAATTGCGGCTCCCGAGGCGTGTCCAGCCATCCGCCCTCGATTCGAGCGATCGGCTCCGGACTATGAGTCGGAGCGGATTCGCGGCGGCCTCCAAGGTGCTGTCCGGCGCGAGTTAGGTCATGCCCATCGAGACAGCGGCACGCTTGGCTGTGGCTCGATCCATCAAGATCAAGTCCCCGCGGATGTCGGCCGTGAAGTTTAGGCTTCCAAACCTGACTCGACGGCCAGGGCGTAGCTTCGATCTGCTCCATATGGCCAAGGGAGTTGGCCCGCAGCGCGGCCGCCGAATCGAAGATCTGTCCGGGAGAAAGGTCTCACCCAGACTGCGCTGTTGTTGATTGAAGAGGCCATCAAGCCTATCGGTGACGACACGAGGAACTCTCAATGAAAGCACCAATGTCGGTGTCAAACCGGCGGATCTCGGTAGGGAGTCCCGAATCGCAAGTCCTAGGCGGATGGTAACAGGAGACAAGGGACACGTTGTTTACCTGTGTTCGGGCCCTCTTGATGGAGGTAAAACCCACGCCCCGCTTGATTGATATTGATATTGTGGATGTTTACAAGAGTGGATCTACCACGAGATCAAGGAGGCTAAACCCTAGAAGCTAGCCTATGGTATGATTGTAAGGGTTGTTAGTGATTGTAGTCCCACGGACTAAAGCCATCCGGTTTATATAGACACCGGAGAGGGCTAGGGTTACATAGAGTCGGTTACAATGGTAGGAGATCTACATATCCGTGACGCCAAGCTTGCCTTCCACACCAAGGAAAGTCCCATCCGGACACGGGGTGAAGTCTTCAATCTTGTATCTTCATAGTCTTGGAGTCCGGTTGATGATGATAGTTCGGATGATGATAGTCCGGCCGATGATGGTAGTCCGGCAATCCGGACACCCCCTAATCCAGGACTCCCTCAAAGATCTTTATTTGTCAAACCGCATAACAACATACTTTGTTCCCTTTGTCATCAGTATGTTACTTGCCCAAGATTCGATCGTCGGTATCTCAATACCTAGTTCAATCTCGTTATCGGCAAGTCTCTTTACTCGTTCCGTAAAACATCATCCCGCAACTACTCATTAGTTACAATGCTTGCAAGGCTTATAGTGATGTGCATTACTGAGAGGGCCCAGAGATACCTCTCCGACAATCGGAGTGACAAATCCTAATCTCGAAATACGCCAACTCAACAAGTACCTTCAGAGACACCTGTAGAGCACCTTTATAATCACCCTGTTACATTGTGACGTTTGGTAGCACACAAAGTGTTCCTCCGGTAAACGGGAGTTGCATAATCTTATAGTCATAGGAACATGTATAAGTCATGAAGAAAGCAATAGCAACATACTAAACGATCAAGTGCTAAGCTAACGGAATGGGTCAAGTCAATCACATCATTCTCCTAATGATGTGATCCCGTTAATCAAATGACAACTCATGTCTATGGCTAGGAAACTCAACCATCTTCGATTAATGAGCTAGTCAAGTAGAGGCATACTAGTGACACTATGTTTGTCTATGTATTCACACATGTATCAAGTTTCCGGTTAATACAATTCTAGCATGAATAATAAACATTTATCATGAAATAAGGAAATAAATAATAACTTTATTATTGCCACTAGGGCATATTTCCTTCAGTCTCCCACTTGCACTAGAGTCAATAATCTAGTTCACATCGCCATGTGATTTAACACCAATAGTTCACATCACCATGTGATTAACACTCATAGTTCACATCGTCATGTGGCCAACACCAAAAGGGTTTACTAGAGTCAATAATCTAGTTCACATCGCTATGTGATTAACACCCAAAGAGTACTTAGGTGTGATCATGTTTTGCTTGTGAGAGAAGTTTAGTCAACGGGTCTGCCACATTCAGATCCATATGTATTTTGCAAATTTCTATGTCAACAATGCTCTGCACGGAGCTACTCTAGCTAATTGCTCCCACTTTGAATATGTATCCAGATTGAGACTTAGAGTCATCTGGATCAGTGTCAAAACTTGCATCGATGTAACCCTTTACGATGAACCTTTTGTCACCTCCATAATCTAGAAACATATCCTTATTCCACTAAGGATAATTTTGACCGCTGTCCAGTGATCTACTCCTAGATCACTATTGTACTCCCTTGTCAAACTCAGTGTAGAGTATACAATAGATCTGGTACACAGCATGGCATACATTATATAACATATGGCTGAGGCATAGGGAATGACTTTCATTCTCTTTCTATCTCCTGCCGTGGTAGGGCTTTGAGTCTTACTCAATTTTACACCTTGTAACACAGGCAAGAACTCTTTCTTTGACTGTTCCATTTTGAACTACTTCAAAATCTTGTCAAGGTATGTACTCATTGAAAAATCTTATCAAGTGTCTTGAAATATCTCTATAGATCTTGATGCTCAATATGTAAGTAGCTTCACCAAGGTCTTTCTTTGAAAAACTCCTTTCAAATACTCCTTTATGCTTTCCAGAAAATTCTACATTATTTCCGATCAACAATATGTCATTCACATATATTTATCAGAAATGTTGTAGTGCTCCCACTCACTTTCTTGTAAATACAGGCTTTACCGCAAGTCTGTATAAAACTATATGTGTCGGCGTCAAAACCGGCGGATCTCGGGTAGGGGGTCCCGAACTGCAAGCGCCTAGGCGGATGGTAACAGGAGACAAGGGACACGATGTTTTTACCTGTGTTCGGGCCCTCTTGATGGAGGTAATACCCTACTCCGCTTGATTAATATTGATGATATGGGTAGTACAAGAGTAGATCTACCACGAGATCGAGAGGCTAAACCCTAGAAGCTAGCCTATGGTATGATTGTTGTCCGTCCCCACGGACTAAAACCCTTCGGTTTATATAGACACCGAATAGGGTTAGGGTTACACAGTAGTCGGTTACAATGGTAGGAAATCTACATATCCGTATTGCCAAGCTTGCCTTCCACGCCAAGGAAAGTCCTATCCGACACGGGACGAAGTCTTCAATCTTGTATCTTCATAGTCTAGGAGTCCGCCAAAGATGATAGTTCGCTATCCGACACCCCTAGTCCAGACTCCTCAAGAGCCCCTGAACTAGGCTTCAATGACGACGAGTCCGGCGCGCATAATGTCTTCGCATTGCAAGGCGGGTTCCTCCTCGAATACTTCATAGAAGGTTTTGAACACAAGGATAGTGTCCGCTCTGCAAAACAAGTTCCACATACCACCGTAGAGAGAATAATTTTTGCACAGATCTGCTGACGTATTCCGCGGCGTGACATCACACCACGGCCAGGCCTTTATTCGTATCGTTTTTTACTGTCCCACCTCAGCGCGTTTAGCGAGCCGGTTTCCTTGGCACGTCTTATCAAAGCATAGATCGTGCCCCCTTATTCCGGGATTCCCATCAATACGGACGTGGGTAACCCATCCGCGCGATCGATTACGGTGCTTGGGAGATACGCGAGTTTTATCAGGCTGGTGGGGGACGCATAACCTCATCCGTCCATATAAGGGGATAAGGATCCACCTTTTCACCTATGCCTTCTTCCTCCTTTGCTCATCCATTTCCACGCACTCGAGCTCCAGCGCCCAAGTCCGCACACCTCACCTCAACCTTCTCCAACTATGTCCGGAGCGGGAGGCAGGTGGATGGCTTGTCCAACGACATCGTGCGTCGGCTGCCCGACGAAGGGCAGCTCTACCCCACCCCAGGCCCCATGAGAGGGTGGTGTTCCTCCCCCACTTCCTCCGCGGACTAGGTTTTCCACTTCACCCATTTGTCCGGGGGCTCATGTTCTACTACGGCCTGGATTTCCACGATCTGGCCCCGAATTTCATCCTCAACATCTTGGCATTTATCGTCGTGTGCGAGGCCTTCCTCTGCATCCAGCCCCACTTCGGCTTATGGCTGAAGATCTTTAATGTCAAGCCGAAGGTAGTGGGCGGCCGCCAAGAGGAGTGCGGAGGCGCCATGGTTGGCAAGATGGCCAAAGTCCTATGGCTCGAGGGCTCCTTTGTGGAGACCATAAAGGGATGGCAATCGGGGTGGTTCTACATCACCGAGCCGCACGACTCTCAATGGGCGGCGGCCCCCGAACTCCGATCTGGCTTCCCCACACGGCTCACATCATGGAAAGAGACGGGCCAGACGTGGGGGGATTCGGATGAGCTGTCCGGACTCCAAACTTGCGTCCGAAACCTGGTGGACAAGAATCTCAGGCTTGTCAACGTAATCCAGGTGATGCTCATCCGTCGGATTCTCCCATGCCAACAACGGGCCTTCAATTTGTGGGAGTTTGACCCGGCACAACACCAAACCTTGAGCCGGCTCTTCGACACTATGTACGAAGATGCCTGGAAGGTGCTGTTCAAGGGCGCCGAAGCTCCCGCATCCTCTACCGAAGATCGCGGATTCAGCTCGCAGCGTCAAGCCAGCGAGGTAAGTTATTTTACCCTTTATGGGACTTTTTTTTTCATAGTTTGACTCTCTGCGGGATCTAAAACTCCCTCACCTTTGACAGGACTGGCTGAAGACGTCCGGACAGATCGACTGTCCGGATCCTTTGCCAGAAGACCTAGCGGACGCCCGATTGACGGGCTGCTGGCTTCGGCACCTCATGTGGTGCCGGAGAAGAAGGCCAAGAAGAAGGCCACGGGAACTCGAAGGAGCTCCTGGCGCCAGTGCTGCCGTCGGACTCATCGCCCGACAACCCCGAGGCGTAATCCTCCTCGAGGAAGAGGAGGAGGAAAAAAGCCTCTCGCCTAGCGGGGAGAGAAGAAAGGAAGGCCGCCTAACCGGGAGGCCGGAGGGTCCAAGAAGGGAAGGACCCTTCCTCCGGACTTCTCCACCAACGCCGACAACGACGAGGAGGAGTGGCCAACAAGGGCCAAGCCCCTGGCGAGATCGCAAGTGTCCGGATACCCATGGTTTTTTTCCATTGCATAGTGTTCTCTAATGCCGAACAATCATGCAGCCCGCCCAAGGACGAGCTCGCCGCTTCATCGAGCGGGTCCCTGAATTCGTTGAAAGTGGAGAGTACTTCACTTCCGGCCGCCTCCTCACCTCACGCTACTGATGACGCCGAGGTGGGGCCCCAAGGGGGGCCTGGTCAAGAGGAGGTGGCACAGGAGGCGCCGCAAGGCAGCCTCCCGGACTCCAGGCGCGAGGGGAGCGAGACCCCCAGGGGCTCTAAGCCCGACCCTTGTCCGGACTCCATACCGAACCTTCAACGGTTCCAAGTCCGCAAGCGCCCCTTCAGTAGGAAGGGTAAGACGCGGTGTCCTCCGCCCAACCGAGGCACAAGATAGCATCGAGGCGCTTAACAGGCCCATCGAGGAGGAGCACCACACTGTTATGAGTGTGGTGATCCAGAAAGTTCAGTCCGCCAAGAGCGGGCTGACTGAAGCCTGCAACGGCCTTCTAACAGGCTTTGAGGTAAGTTTTCAATATATGTAAGAAGATTACCGCACAGACAGTAGCCCCTGATGCTTAGTTCGGTGTTCGGAAAGAAAAGCCGGACTGAGGATCTAAAAAGATATACGCAGGAGTCTAACATAATTATGTCAATATGGGAATGCAGGCTGCCTGTGACCTCTCCGCCAGACCGACGGAGGTCAATGCATTGAAGGAGAGCCTCGAGCGGTCCGAGAACGAGCTCGCCAAGCCAAGAAGCAGCTCGAGGACAAGGAAGGTAAGTAATACCTTATGGAATTTAAAAATGTGGTTGCAAAAGAAAACAGGAATAACATGGGTACTGCAGGGCCACGAGCGAGGTGGCGACCACAAGGAGGCGGTGTCTGCGGCCGAAACAAAGCGGCCATGGAGCGCACCGAGCGAGAGAAGGGGAGGCGAGCTGGCGGAGGTACGGCAAGAGCTCCAGGCTCTCGTGAAAAAACATGAGGGTTTGGAGCGTGACTCGAAGACCCGAGAGTCCGAGCTTGCCTCGGCTCTTGAGAGTGCCAAAGCTGCTAAGGCCGAGGCCCAAAAAGCCCTCTAGGAGATTGAGGCAATAAAGAAGATCGCAGCGGGTAAGGCATTCTTTATGGAGAGCAAGAATGTAAAAGTCAATTATCTAGTACTTACTCGAATCCGGAGCTCTCCAGGAGCGTTCGCAGATCTGCCGCGGAGTGTCTCCGATGCCGCCGCTTTCTACCGAGGCGAAGAAGGGAGCTCGACGGAAAAGGTGTTTTGGTCTCAGTATGCTGAGGCCGAACACCTGGTGCCCTTGAGCGACCGACTGAAGCAATTGGCCGAGCTCCACAAGGTCGCCGAACAGGCCATGAAGGGCCTTATAGCTCGGCTGTGGCCAAATGAGGCCATGCACAGGAGCTACTTCGGCTAGTCGGCGGCTGGTGGATGCCTGTCCATGGATCAAGTCATCAAGCGCCGATCTGTATTGAAGGTGCTCAGAGGGCCCTTGCCCGTGCCAAGGTGAACTGGGCAAGCTGGACGCGAGAAGCTAGTGACGGACAGGCCACCGGGCAAAGATCATCGCAAGCCCGAGAAGTATTATGAGGGCGTCCTGAAGGGTGCCCGTCTTATAGCGGGTGAATGCTCCAAAGATGTAATATTTGAGTAGACTCGCATTTGTTATCCTGTACGCTGAAAACTTGTTCATATGCGCTAAGCAACGCTTGTGAATTTAAAATATTACCTTCGTAAATCCGCTTATCAAATTTGAGAGATGGCAAGTCGTTGGCTTTAGCCCCCATGCCACGAGTGCTGGGGTGTTCAGGATAAACTTGAGCGCTCTTGTTCCCATTCTTGGGTCCTTCGAGGGAGGCGCTCAACGCAACGAACAAGGCAACCAGACTTATAGTGCTTGAACACTCTCACTTAGCCATAGAATTCTATAATTTTAAATTTCGGCGAAGCCCCTAGTATTCGGAAGATCGAGTTCGGGGCGCTATCCACGCCTTGGCCGGACAATGCCGACTCCTCTCTCTAAGCGGCATAAGTCTTTAGGGACCCGAAAAAACCTCTCGAACTGTTGGGGAACGTAGTAATTTCAAAAAAATTCCTACGCACACGCAAGATCATGGTGATGGCATAGCAACGAGAGGGGAGAGTATGTCCACGTACCCTCGTAGACCGAAAGCGGAAGCGTTATAACAACGCTGTTGATGTAGTCGACGCCTTCACGATCCGACCGATCCAAGTACCGAACGACGGCACCTCCGAAGTTCAGCACACGCTCAGCTCGATGACGATCCCCGGCTCCGATCCAGCAAAGCGTCGGGGATGAGTTCCACAAGACGACGGCGTGGTGACGATGATGATGCTCCACCGACGCAGGCTTCGCCTAAGCTCCGAGACGATATGACTCTATCGCGCAGGGCTTCGCTAAGCTCGTGATGATATGACTGAAGTGGAATATGGTGGAGGGGCACCGCACATGGCTAAGGAACGATCCGTAGATCAACTTGTGTGTTATGGGGTGCCCCCTGCCCCGTATATAAAGGAGCAAGGGGGCGGCCGGCCCTAGGAAGGCGCCGAGGAGTCCTACTCCCACCGGAGTAGGACTCCCCCTTCCTAGTTGGATTAGGACTTGGGGAGGGGAAGAGGAAGGGGGCGCCGCCTCTCTCCTGTCCTATTCGGACTAGGGGGCAGGGGCGCGCCCTGCCCTGGCCGCCCTCCTCTTCTCCCTTATGGCCCATCAAGGCCCATTGACTTCCGGGAGGGTTCCGTAACCCCACGTGTTCCGTAAAATCCCGATTTCATCCGGAACCTTCCAAGTCCAAACATAGGCTTCCAATATATCGATCTTTATGTCTCGACAGACTCCTCGTCATGTCCGTGATCACATCCGGACTCAACAAACTTCGTGCATCAAAACTTATAAACTCATAATAAACTGTCATCGTAACGTTAAGCGTGCGGACCCTACGGGTTCGAGAACTATGTAGACATGACCTAGAACTATTCTCGGTCAATAACCAATAGCGGAACCTGGATGTTCATATTGGTTCCTACATATTCTACGAAGATCCTTATCGGTCAAACCGCATAACAACATACGCTGTTCCTTTGTCATCGGTATGTTACTTGCCCGAGATTCGATCTTCGTATCCAATACCTAGTTCAATCTCGCTTCGACAAGTTTCTTTACTCGCTCTGTAATACATCATTTCATAACTAACTCATTAGTTACAATGTTTGCAAGGCTTAGGTGATGAGTATTACCGAGAAGGCCCAGAGATACCTCTCCGACAATCGGAGTGACAAAACCTAATCTCAATTATGCCAACTCAACATATACTTTTGGAGACACCTGAGAGTACCTTTATAATCACCCAGATTACGCCAGACGTTTGGTAGCACACAAAGTGTTCCTCCGATAAACGGAGTTGCATAATCTCATAGTTGCAGGAACTTTGTATAAGTCATGAAGAAAGCATAAGCAACATACTAAATGATCAAGTGCTAAGCTAACGGAATGGGTCAAGTCAATCAAATCATTCTCCTAATGATGTGATCCGTTAATCAAATGACAACTCATGTCTATGGTTAGGAAACATAACCATCTTCGATTAACGAGCTAGTCAAGTAGAGGCATACTAGTGACACTGCTTTGTCTATGTATTCATACATGTATTATGTTTCCGGTTAATACAATTCTAGCATGAATAATAAACATTTATCATGATATAAGGAAATAAATAATAACTTTATTATTGCCTCTAGGGCATATTTCCTTCACGAACAACGACCGGCTCTCGCCCTATCATGACGGTCAGTTTTAGCTTTCTCCACTGAGGTGCTCAACCCAGCTCAACCGGGGCACAATCGCAGTGGTTCTCCCAGCGCTACCTTAGCCGATATAACGGAACGTAAGGTACCAAAACATGGGAGCCGGGCAAACCCAACTATTGACCCAAGACATGATTCGGAGCTGATGCATATAATGCTATAAGTTCGGGGTGCTGCACTTGTGAAAGTGTTCGGACTTGTCACACCATGTTTTTGGGGTACTTAAGCTCCTGGTGTATTGGCCGTACCAAAGTGTATGGGTGGAACATGTCATGAAATGAACATATATATAGATAAAGAAAGGAGTGCAATAATAGGCAGAAGCTATGTATTGTTTATTCAAAAAGGTACTGCAATGGAAGCAGAACGATACAAATAGTGCGATAAGCAAGGGATGGGACTATTTAACATGTCCCCCTCCAGGGGTAAGCTGCGGGATGGTATGTAAAACAGGTATAATGCTCGTAGTAGAGACCACCTGGACACTCGACATAGCTTTCTGCTTCCCTGGCTGTTGCATCGTGAGTTCGACAATTCTAGTGCCGTGCAAGACTTCTGGAAAACGGAGTCCTGAAAGTAAGAAAAAATAAGAAAGAAAAAGAATGACACAATCGGGAGTCCCTGGTGCGGTTGAGCCGCATTCAGGCGTGCCGTGGTCGTGCCCTCCCTTAGGCCCATGGTATCTCCAGAGCGTAGTTATGTACGCGTAGTACCGGCTTCGCAGCCGCGAGGGCTGGGGTTGGGGCTGGATTGCTACGCTGCGTTCGATCGTGCTAGGCAGTCTTGTTGTAGGTTACTCGGTAGCCGCTGACGGTGGCGGACGCTTAATAGCCGGACTCGAGAATTGCTGTGAGAGGCTGCTTTGCACCTCCGCCGCGAGGGCCGCCGTGTGCTCCTCCGCTCATAGAGAGCATTCGGTGTTTCCATTGACCGTGATTACCTCGAGGTCCCGCATCTTGAGCTTGAGGTATGCGAAAGCGGCACCGAATTGAACTTTGCAAATGCGGTTCGCCCAAGCGAAGGCGTGATAGCCTCTGCGAACCGGACTATGTCGAGGATTAACTCTTCGCCGAAGTTATCCGGGATCCAAGACCACTTCGAGTGTAATCGAGCCTGCATAATTGGCCTCTACACCTGGTATGACGCCTTTAAAGGTCGTCTTTGTGGGATTAATCCTTGAGGGTCTATGCCCATTTTGCGCCCGTATCCCGATAAAGCAGGTTCAGTTGCTACCGCCGTCCATCAGACTCTAGTGAGGTGAAATCCGTCGATGATTGGGTCAAGAACCACGCGGCGAATCCGCCGTGACGGATGCTAGTGGGTGGTCCTTCGATCAAAGGTGATCGGGCAGAGGACCATCGGTTGAACTTGGGCGACCGCTCCATCGCATATACGCCCTTAGCGCACGCTTCCGCTCCCTTTTGGGTATGTGGGTTGCGTATATCATGTTCACCGTCCGCACTTGTGTGTGAAAGCCCTTCTGTCCTCTATTGTTCGGTGGCCGGGGCTCTTCCTCGTCATCGCTATGCAGCCCCTTGTCGTTGTTTTCGGCGCTTAGCTTGCCTGCTTGCTTGAACACCCAACAATCCCTGTTGGTGTGGTTGGCTGGTTTTTCGGGGGTGCCATGTATCCGCACAAGCGCTCGAGTATTCGGTCCAAGTTGGACGGGCCTGGGTATTTCTTTTGAATGGCTTCTTCCACGACCGGTTTAGAGCCTCTGAATCCGCATTTATCGTCGATCTTCAGATTATCACCGCAATGTGGCGTTTATGCTTGTTGCGACGCGACCTGCCATTGCTGTCCTTGGTATCCGAACTACCGGGTGTTTGGCCAAGTTGTTGCTTCGGCTAGCTAGCTGTCCTCTCCGCGCAAAGCGGGTCATGAGTGTGGTGAGGGCTGCCATGGATTTTGGCTTTTCCTGTCCTAGGTGCGGGCTAGCCACTCGTCATGGATGTTGTGTTTGAAGGCTGCTAGCGCCTCGCATCCGGACAATGACGATCTGATTTTACTTTGTTAGGAACCGCGTCCAGAATTGTCTGGCCGATTCTTCTGGCTGCTGAATTATATGGCTAAGGTCATCGGCGTCTGGTGGTCGCACATATTTAGAGACATTAAAACTGCGCATCTTTCCATCCATCTCAGGCCACAAGCGTTTTCGGCCGTTGGATTTTCAGGTCTATATGTGCTTCCTTTCGTTGACTAGGAGCGCTAAACATAAGGGCCGCTGCTCCTGTAACAAATTCGGGCATCTCCTGTTAAAATGGGCCTAATGGGCTTCCTGGTAAGATAGTTTTCTTGTTCGCCCCGTGAAAACAAATCCGGCCTCAGGCAGCGCCGCTCGCCTCGTCTCCTTCGCACACACACATCCGTCTTTCTTCTCGAAAAAAAGGAGCTCGGCCCGCACGGGCGGGCAGATAACGTGCGAGTCGAAGAACCAGGCGGCCAATAGCGCGTTCAGGTCAGGTGTGGCGGCCATGGCGATCCTAGACATGGTAGGACCGACGCGACCGACCGGGTACCCTCCTCGGGTGCGGCACGACGCGGTGATGCGGACATTGAATCGTCTAATGTCGATTCAAGTTCGTTTCCCGGCGATTCCGGAAGTAAATCGCAGTTTCTACAAGCCATTAATGGCAATCGATATGCACCGCTCTCCGTCCTAACATAAGTAGGTCAGTTACATCGTTGATTCATGCTAATGCCTTTACTGGATGCGCCTCCATATAATGTGTCCTGCTGCTCCTTGCCCATTCCCCTCCTTACTTCCACAAAATCTTCTCCAGCAGCCATGATTGATGCTTACCCGACCCCCATGGAATATGTGACCTACTGGCTACTTCCTACCTCACATGCTCCCCTAAATTGTGTGTATCCAATTTTTCAATTCAGACTGTTCTTCATGTTCCCAAATGGATGCAGGCTCTCCGGCTCGATTGATTGGAGCTTTCTTATGCCTGGTTTGATCTTTGCTGCTTCTGCTGGATTGTAAGGTGAAGCACTACTTACAACATTGTTGATTTCTGGGCTGAGTATTAACATTAAATGACCACGTATTATATTGTAAGTCATCTCTGATTAAAGTTATCTGGTAAAATCTCATGTCAGTATACTTGCGCAGATCCCCAGAACTTAGCGGAGGATAAAACATGTGTATGAACAATAGGTGTAGATATTTTCATCTTCTCCAACGTACTTAGAATTAGTTGTGCATGACATGTGCTGTTTTTTTGTGCTAATTATTGGTGAAGGTCAGGCGAGTACTAATCTTCTAATTCTGTTGTGCTTTTCTTGGTTCATATATGCTCAAATCTGAACTATTTGACTAAATTCTGTTTCTTTTTGGTGAATGATGTCTACAAAATTGCATCTCTACAGTATGTGAACTCACTATCATCTAATTTCTGGAACATTGGCAAAATATGCATCAGTTTTCAGAACACACAATTATGAGTATATGCATCATTTCGGTACAAGTTCGAATTTTGGATGCAGATGTTTCTCTGTGACTTGTTTCACAACAGTGGTTTCTTACATGTTCCTTAGTGTAGTTCTCCTGATTATGATTACTTGCTGACTTGTCCATACAAGTACACCGTTCTTCATGTTTCTTATTAAGAATATATTTTTCAGACAATTAAGCTCCCTTTGAATAAACTGTGCACAACATCAAGGACTATCCATATCCAAACATGCACATCTTCAAATGGATTTGGAAAACTGATGTTATGCCAAAAGTTTGCTTCTCTGTCAAAAAATTGTTAAGCATATGAACAAGCTGGATCTTCAAAAAGGTAAGTATTTTTTGGATTGTTAGTGCATATTATTCCAGTCTGTGCATTTACTTGACCCTATCTATGAACTTTCTATGACTTGATTCGCCCACATTGTACCTGGTACTGAAAATCAATGTACTATTACTATATAACCAGTAAATACATTCTCTCACATTTTTGTACCATCTATACAGCTCAAAGTGCAAGAGGAACTATTGAGATGGTGTATGCACAACCAGAACGTTGGTGCTGCTACATAACAGAGGTGAGCCACCAATTGATAGAATGCATATGGACATGTTTCTTTTACAACGATCTGACCATTGTAGGCTCTTATAGTCCGTTTTATATTCATATGTAGACTTGAAAGCAACTGACTGACTCCAAACTAAAAGGATTTGGCACCTCAGAGACCAATTAGTTTGTAGTCAAATTCTACACACTGTTCTCACTTCCTCGTAGTTCCTTTAGAAAATTTTCTATCTCCATGATCAGTTTATTCTGATACGGTGCTTGTATTTTTTCTATATCACTAACCCTGACCAACTATGCTTATGTATCAAAGAATGCTTGTGATATTTTTCAATATCACTAACCCTACAGGAAAAGATGAATTGCCAGTGCTTATACTCATCTATTATGTTATAACATTCTCCTATGTACGCCTACTTTGTGTTCTTGTATAACTATTTTTACGCTCTATTACTATAGTCTACATATGTAGACTGCCCCTCTAAAGAGCTGAATTATCTGAAGTTATGGCAATGCCTGTTTGCATCGCCCACTATTATCATGTGTATGCTTTGTGCTTTCAATGATGCAGCTTCTTACAATATTAGGGTTATCATCTATGATGCTGCCTTGTAATGATCAATTAAAAAAGAATATGTAGCAACATCTCAAATTCCCGATTCAAACTCCTCACGCGCGACACCTTAGTTGAAGCAATTTCAAGATAAGACCCAAGTTAAAAAAACCGAGTCCTCTCCTACCACTACACTACTTGGCTCTTTTCTACTGATGTCCAATATATAGGCAGTTTATGCAAATGTAATTTCCATGCTGTTCTGCCACTATGTTTTTTGACAGCATGTTTTATGACTATATATTTATAAAAAACATATTATTCAATTGAAATAATAGACGGACGCGGCAACGCGCGTCATCAATGATCTAGTGTGCCCTGGAAGTTATCAAGGAATGTGGCTTCTAGGTCCTCCCAACAACCGATTGACTCTGCTGGCAAGCTGTTGAGCCAATGCCGAGCTGGTCCTTTAAGCTTGAGTGGGAGGTATTTGATGGCATGTAGATCATCACCGCGGGCCATGTGGATATGGAGGAGATAGTCCTCGATCCAGACCGCAAGATCTGTGGTACCATCGTATGATTCGATGTTTACGGGTTTGAAGCCCTCAGGGATTTGATGATCCATTACTCCATCTGTGAAGCATGGTGGGTGTGCGGCGCCTCTGTATTGGGCTATATCACGACGTATCTCATATGAGCTTTGTTCATCGTGTTCGCCTCGGCGGGTTTGTCAGATCCGGCGTGACGGTAATCATCCCGAGTCGTTATGCCCACGCGATCTGTAGATCGATCTTGTATGCTTTGCCTTATCCTCCAATATATCTCGCAAGTCCGCGCGCTTTTCCCGTGCCTTGGTACTTTTTGAGCGCGCGGGCGTGGCTTGAGCGGAGGGCCGAGAGGCTTCTCTGTCGCTGCCACCGGGTGGCCATCCGCCATGTCATGCGCCGGTGACGTGGGTGCTTCCTCCTCCGACGAGGCAACGGCCTGCGCTTGGGGTAGCTTTTGGAGGGCGTTCGAGTTCATACTCTTGGCTGCAAGGACTTCATCCATCCGCCGCCTAGCAGGTCTTGGTCAGCTCTAAGCTGTTGCTGCTTTTCTTGAGGCTGCTTGTCGTGGCCATGAGCCTGCGTTTAAAACGCTCTTGTTCGACGGGTCCTCTGGCACGACGAATTCATCGTCGTCGAGGCTTGCCTCGTCTTCGGAGGGGGCGATAATTATCGCCCTCTACCTCTCTTCTCGCAGACCGTCAGGCGGACTTTCTTCTCCTCCTCCCGCGCCGAGTCCCACCGGAGGGGTTATCTTCGCACCGCCCCGGTATTATTGTCTCCGTGCGGAATCGCCGCTTTTTGTGGCGGATTTAGAGCGGCGCCACCGACGCCGTTGCTTGGGTTGTTTCTTGGAGGGTCATCCTCCGCCGCTCCATCGCCATTCCCATCTTTTGGGATGTCCACCATGTATATGTCATATGACGAGGTGGCCTTCCAGTGCCCGTGGGCATCGGGCTTTGATCGCCTCCGCATCGCCGTCCATACCGCCGATGTCTTGGTCAAGTCGAGCATGTCGGTTAAATAATCGACAGTGGCTACAAAGTGGGTGGTGGGTGGGCGTTGAATTTCTTCATCGTCCGAATCCCAACCTTCCTGACTATAGTTCGGCCAGGGCTCCCCTGTCAAAGAGAGAGACTTTTAATGAGTTTAGGATGTCGCCAAAGGGCGAGTGCTGAAAGATGTCCGTGGCGGTGAACTCCATAACCGGCGCCCAGTCGGATTCGACTGGCAGGGGCGTGGGAGGTTCGGAGTCCGGAAAGGAGTCCGGCACCTGGGAGTCACAAGCTTTGCAAAGGACAGGGATGGTGTTCGGCTCGATCGCCGTAGAGATTTCAGCCCCCGAGGCGGTGTCCAACCAACCGCCCTCGATCGGCTAAACCGGCTCCGGATTAAGGGTCGGAGCGGGCACTCGTCGCGCCTCTGTGGCACTCGCTCGCGGCAGAGCTAGATCGCACCCATCGAGACAAGGCGGCACGCTCGGTGTGGCTCGAATCCGCTCAAAGATCAAGTCTCCGCGACATCGGCCGATAGTTCAAGCTTCCAAATCTGACCTGATGGCCAGGGCGAAGCTTTCGATCCGCTCCAGATGGCCTAGCGAATTGGCCCGCAGCAAAGCCGCCGAATACGAAGATCTGTCCGGGAGAAAAGTCTCACCGGACTGCGTCGTTCTTGATGATTGAAGGAGCCATCGGGCCTATAGGTGACGACACGAGGAACTCTCAATGAAAGCACCAATGTCGGTGTCAAAACCGCGGATCTCGGTAGGGGGTCCCGAATCGTGCGTCTAGGCGGATGGTAACAGGAGACAAGGGACACGATGTTTTACCCTGGTTCGGGCCCTCTCGATGGAGGTAATACCCTACTCCTGCTTGATTAATATTGATGATATGGGTAGTACAAGAGTAGATCTACCACGAGATCAGAGAGGCTAAACCCTAGAAGCTAGCCTATGGTATGATTGTTGTCCGTCCTACGGACTAAAACCCTTCAGTTTATATAGACACCGAATAGGGTTAGGGTTACACAGAGTCGTTTACAATGGTAGGAAATCTACATATCGTATTGCCAAGCTTGCCTTCCACGCCAAGGAAAGTCCTATCCGGACATGGGACAAAGTCTTCAATCTTGTATCTTCATAGTCTAGGAGTCCGGCCAAAGATGATAGTTCGGCTATCCGGACACCCCCTAGTCCAGGACTCCCTCAATATGCTTTGATCAACTCATCAAAGCGTATATTCCAATTCTGAGATGCTTGCACCAGTCCATAGATGGATCGCTGGAGCTTGCACATTTTGTTAGCTCCCTTTGGATCGACAAAACCTTCCGGTTGCATCATATACAACTCTTCTTCCAGAAATCCATTCAGGAACGCAGTTTTGACATCCATTTGCCTAATTTCATAATCGTAAAATGCGGCAATTGCTAACGTGATTTGGACAGACTTAAGCATCGCTACGGGTGAGAAAGTCTCATCGTAGTCAATCCCTTGAACTTGTCGAAAACCTTTTGCAACAAGTCGAGCTTTATAGACAGTAATATTACCGTCAGCGTCAGTCATCTTCTTGAAGATCCATTTGTTCTCAGTGACTTGCCGATCATCGGGCAAGTCAACCAAAGTCCACACTTTGTTCTCATACATGGATCCCATCTCAGATTTCATGGCCTCAAGCCATTTCACGAAATCTGGGCTCACCATCACTTCTTCATAGTTCGTAGGTTCGTCCTGGTCTAGTAACATAACCTCGAGAACAGGATTACCGTACCACTTGTGTGCGGATCTCACTCTGGTTGACCTACGAGGTTCGGTAGTAACTTGATCTGAAGTTACATGATCATCATCATTAGCTTCCTCACTAATTGGTGTAGGAGTCACAGGAACAGATTTCTGTGATGAACTACATTCCAATGAGGGAGTAGGTACAGTTACCTCATCAAGTTCTACTTTCCTCCCACTCACTTCTTTCGAGAGAAACTCCTTCTCTAGAAAGGATCCATTCTTAGCAATGAATGTCTTGCCTTCGGATCTGTGATAGAAGGTGTACCCAACTGTCTCCTTTGGGTATCCTATGAAGATACATTTCTTCGATTTGGGTTTGAGCTTATCAGGATGAAACCTTTTCACATAAGTATCGCAGCCCCAAACTTTAAGAAACGACAACTTTGGTTTTTTGCGAAACCATAGTTCATACGGTGTCGTCTCAACGGATTTAGATGGTGCCCTATTTAACGTGAATGCAGCTGTCTCTAATGCATAACCCCAAAACGATAGTGGTAAATCAGTAAGAGACATCATAGATTGCACCATATCTAATAAAGTACAGTTACAATGTTTGGACACACCATTACGTTGTGGTGTTTCGTGTGGCATGAGTTGCGAAACTATTCTGCATTGTTTCAAATGAAGACCAAACTCGTAACTCAAATATTCACCTCCACGATCAGATCGTAGAAACTTTATTTTCTTGTTACGATGATTTTCCACTTCACTCTGAAATTATTTGAACTTTTCAAATGTTTCAGATTTATGTTTCATCAAGTAGATATACCCATATCTGCTCAAATCATCTGTGAAAGTGAGAAAACAACGATACCCGCCGCGAGCCTCAACACTCATCGGATTGCATACATCAATATGTATTATTTCCAATAAGTCAGTTGCTCGCTCCATTGTTCCGGAGAACGGAGTCTTAGTCATCTTGCCCATAAGGCATGGTTCGCAAGCATCAAGTGATTCATAATCAAGTGATTCCAAAATCCCATCAGCATGGAGTTTCTTCATGCGCTTTACACCAATATGACCTAAACGTCAGTGCCACAAATAAGTTGCACTATCATTATTAACTTTGCATCTTTTGGCTTCAATATTATGAATATGTGTATCACTACGATCGAGATCCAACAAACCATTTTCATTGGGTGTATGACCATAGACAATTTTATTCATGTAAACAGAACAACAATTATTCTCTAACTTAACTGAATAACCGTAGTGCAATAAACGTGATCAAATCATATTCATGCTCAACGCAAACACCAAATAACACTTATTTAGGTTCAACACTAATCCCGAAAGTATAGGGAGTGTGCGATGATGATCATATCAATCTTGGAACCACTTCCAACACACATCATCACTTCACCCTTAACTAGTCCCTGTTCATTCTGCAACTCCCGTTTCGAGTTACTTCTCTTAGCAACTGAACCAGTATCAAATACCGAGGGGTTGCTATAAACACTAGTAAAGTACACATCAATAACATGTATATCAAATATAGCTTGTTCACTTTGCCATCCTTCTTATCCGCCAAATACTTGGGGGTATTTCCACTTCCAGTGACCAGTCCCTTTGCAGTAGAAGCACTTAGTCTCAGGCTTAGGTCCAGACTTGGGCTTCTTCACTTGAGCAGCAACTTGCTTGCTGTTCTTCTTGAAGTTCCCCTTCTTCCCTTTGCCCTTTTCTTGAAACTAGTGGTCTTGTCAACCATCAACACTTGATGCTTTTCTTGATTTCTACCTTCGTTGATTTCAGTATAACGAAGAGCTTGGGATTGTTTCTGTTATCCCTTGCATATTATAGTTCATCACGAAGTTCTAGTAACTTGGTGAAAGTGACTAGAGAACTCTTTCAATCACTATCTTATCTAGAAGATTAACTCCCACTTGATTCAAGTGATTGTAGTACCCAGAAAGTCTGAGCACATGCTCACTGCTTGAGCTATTCTCCTCCATCTTTTAGCTATAGAACTTGTTGCAGACTTCATATCTCTCAACTTGGGTATTTGCTTGAAATATTAACTTCAACTCCTAGAACATCTCATATCCATGACGTTCAAAACGTCTTTGAAGTCCCGATTCTAAGCTGTTAAGCATGGTGCACTAAACTATCAAGTAGTCATCTTATTGAGCTAGCCAAACGTTCATAACATCTGCATCTGCTCCTGCAATAGGTGTGTCACCTAGCGGTGCATCTAGGACATAATTCTTCTGTGCAACAATGAGGATAATCCTCAGATCACGGATCCAATCCGCATCTTTGCTACTAACATCTTTCAACTTAGTTTTCTCTAGGAACATATAAAAAATAAAACAGGGGAGCTAAACGCGAGCTATTGATCTACAACGTAGATATGCTAATACTACCAGGACTAAGTACATGATAAATTTAAGTTCAATTAATCATATTACTTAAGAACTCCCACTTAGATAGACATCCCTCTAGTCATCTAAATGATCACGTGATCCAAATCAACTAAACCATGTCCGATCATCACGTGAGATGGAGTAGTTTTCAATGGTGAACATCACTATGTTGATCATATCTACTATATGATTCACGCTCGACCTTTCGGTCTCCAGTGTTCCGAGGCCATATCTGCATATGCTAGGCTCGTCAAGTTTAGCCTGAGTATTCCGCGTGTGCAAAAATGTCTTGCACCCGTTGTATTTGAACATAGAGCTTATCACACCCGATCATCACGTGGTGTCTCAGCACGAAGAACTGTCGCAACGGTGCATACTCAGGGAGAACACTTATACCTTGAAATTTTAGTAAGGGATCATCTTATAAAGCTACCGCCGAACTAAGCAAAATAAGATGTATAAAAGATAAACATCATATGCAATCAAAATATGTGACATGATATGGCCATGATCATCTTGCGCCTTTGATCTCCATCTTCAAAGTACCGTCATGATCTCTATCGTCACTGGCATGACACCATGATCTCCATCAACGTGTCGTCACATGGTTGTCTCACCAACTATCGCTCTTGCAACTATTGCTATCGCATAGCGATAAAGTAAAGCAATTATTTGGCACTTGCATCTTATGCAATAAAGAGACAACCATAAGGCTTCTGCCAGTTGCCGATAACTTCAACAAAACATGATCATCTCATACAATAAAATATAGCATCATGTCTTGACCATATCACATCACAACATGCCCTGCAAAAACAAGTTAGACGTCCTCTCCTTTGTTGTTGCAAGTTTTACGTGGCTGCTATGGGCTGAGCAAGAACTGTTCTTACCTACGTATCAAAACCACAACGATAGTTCGTCAAGTTAGTGTTGTTTTAACCTTCACAAGGATCGGGTGTAGTCACACTCGGTTCAACTAAAGTTGGAGAAACTGACACCCGCCAGCCACCTGTGTGCAAAGCACGTCGGTAGAACCAGTCTCGCGTAAGCGTATGCGTAATGTCGGTCCGAGCCGCTTCGTCCAACAATACCGTCGAACCAAAGTATGACATGCTGGTACGCAGTATGACTTGTATCGCCCACAACTCACTTGTGTTCTACTCGTGCATATAACGTCTATGCATAAACCTGGCTCGGATGCCACTGTTGGGGAACGTAGTAATTTCAAAAAAAATCCTACGCACATGCAAGATCATGGTGATGCATAGCAACAAGAGAGGAGAGTGTTGTCCACGTACCCTTGTAGACCGTAAGCGGAAGCGTTATTACAACATGGTTGATGTAGTCGTACGTCCTAATGATCCGACCGATCCAAGTACCGAACGCACGACACCTCCAAGTTCAGCACACGTTCAGCTTGATGACGTCCCACGAACTCCGATCCAGCAGAGTTTCAAGGGAGAGTTCCGTCAGCACAACGGTGTGATGACGGTGAATATGATGCTACCGATGCAGGGCTTTGCCTAAGCACCGCTACGATATGATCGAGGTGGATTATGGTGGAGGGGGGCACCGCACACGGTTAAGAGATCAATGATCAATTGTTGTGTCTATGGGGTGCCCCCTCCCCCGTATATAAAGGAGTGGAGGAGGGGGAGGGCCGGACCTATCTATGGCTTGCCCTAGGGGAGTCCTACTCCCACCGGGAGTAGGATTCCCCCTTTCCTAGTAGAACTAGGAGCCCTTCCAAGTAGTAGGAGTAGGAGAGAAGGAAAGGGAAAAGAGAAGAGAAGGAAGGAGGGGGCGCCGCCCCTCCCCCTAGTCCAATTCGGACTAAGTCTTGGGGGGGGGGGGGCGCAGCCTCCCCTCTCTCTTTCCCCTAAAGCCCAATAAGGCCCATATACTCCCCGGCGAATTCCCGTAACCCTCCGGTACTCCGAATAATACCCGAATCACTCGGAACCTTTCCAATGTTCGAATATAGTCGTCCAATATATTGATCTTTACGTATTGACCATTTCAAGACTCCTCGTCATGTCCCCGATCTCATCCAGGACTCCGAACTACCTTCGGTACATCAAAACACATAAACTCATAATACCGATCGTCACTGAACTTTAAGCGTGTGGACCCTACGGGTTCGAGAACTATGTAGACATGACCGAGACACGTCTTCATTCAATACCAATAGCAGAACCTGAATGCTCATATTGGCTCCCACATATTCTATGAAGATCTTTATCGATCAAACCGCATAACAACATACTTTGTTCCCTTTGTCATCGGTATGTTACTTGCCCAAGATTCGATCGTCAGTATCTCAATACCTAGTTCAATATCGTTACCGGCAAGTCTCTTTACTCGTTCCATAATACATCATCCCACAACTAACTCATTAGTTACAATTCTTGCAAGGCTTATAGTGATGTGCATTACTGAGAGGGCCCAGAGATACCTCTCCGACAATCGGAGTGACAAATCCTAATCTCGAAATACGCCAACTCAACAAGTACCTTCGGAGACACCTGTAGAGCACCTTTATAATCACCCAGTTACGTTGTGACGTTTGGTAGCACACAAAGTGTTCCTTCGGTAAACGGGAGTTGCATAATCTCATAGTCATAGGAACATGTATAAGTCATGAAGAAAGCAATAACAACATACTAAATGATCAAGTGCTAAGCTAACGGAATGGGTCAAATCAATCACATCATTCTCCTAATGATGTGATCCCGTTAATCAAATGACAACTCATGTCTATGGCTAGGAAACTCAACCATCTTCGATTAACGAGCTAGTCAAGTAGAGGCATACTAGTGACACTATGTTTGTCTATGTATTCACACATGTATCAAGTTTCCGGTTAATACAATTCTAGCATGAATAATAAACATTTATCATGAAATAAGGAAATAAATAATAACTTTATTATTGCCTCTAGGGCATATTTCCTTCCGTTTCCTTACATGAAATGGTCATGAAGCAGACATCACTGGTCCGCTGCCTTATTTCTAGCTAATCACGACCAATATAGATGGTCATAACCTTGTAAATTGTGGTGGATTGGTATGACTAGGCGCCACCTCATCAGTTTTGCCTATGTGTCATGTTCATGTGTCAATTTTTGCCCTACGTTGTTAAGCAACCTATATTTCTGTCATTCCCAAAATTCCCAAAAAAATTGGGCATTCTTTACTATCCAAATCATTGCCTCATGATAATATTCAACTCCATTTGCCTTAAATCTTCCTCGGCAAATTTCCAAAGTTTTTGTTCAGCTCGAACTGTTGTGAAGGAAGTACTAGCTAGGCATATCCTAATGAGCTGAATTTTTGCCACATCTTCTATATTCCCAAATCATAGCTCCCCACAAATTTCAGATCAATCCATTCATTCATTTGAGTCTAGCTTCAACATTCATATTTTTGTCTAGTGTGGTACGTTGCAAAGAAAGTGACACCTAGACTCCTCCATTTGAGCTGCAAAATTTTCAAGATAGTGTCCTTAGTAGATGATCATCCTTGGCCAAAACTCAGGCCCATTGGCCATGTGCATTTTCCCCACCACTAATGAAACACTTGGGTGCTAATTCATATTTGAGCTCAGTACAGTCTCCTCGTGAGATTCTTCTATTTCCTTCTTCTTCCTAACACCTATTGGGGGAGTGCCTAACCCACTAAACATGCCTAGGCCGCCCGGAACGCGTAGCAACACCACGGTCATGCGGTGACCATGCGGCGGGCATGCGAGTTTACGCGCTCTGGAGTTGCGGCCCTCGGCCACCATCCAAACCTCAATGTATCGCCACCAAACCATGTATTTGTGATTAAATATATACTTATGTACCTAGAAATGATTTTTGGAAAAAATAAAGAGCAAACTATGAGGCAGCTGCGGTTCAAATTTTACCCGCTTCCTGCTGAATCGGCGGAAATTTGTATTTTTCACGAGAGGTGGATCCAATCTTTTGACACCCAACCATTTTGTCAATTGTGCATTAAATATGGCTTATTATTTTATAAAAATTATTTGGTCCAATATTGCAACAAATATATGGTAGGTCCTTCACAAAAAAATCATTTTTGCACTCGGAAAATGGAAAATGATTTTTCCGTCCAAAGAAAATGAAAACTTCCTTAGGCAACATTGTTTGACATTCCTATATGCACCCTTGTGCACAATATGAGATCATTTGAACAAACTATGCCATGAATGTGGCCATAAGATTGATCATTTGGCTTGAAAGCCATTGATCTCCACACATGATAGCTCGTTTCTGAGAACACTTTTTTAAAATAATTATAGTATCACAAGTTCATGATTTTTCATGGTAACTTGGCCACATATAATGACATAATGCGAAGGTTTTCTAATTTTTATTTTATTTTTTATGCCCGTTCCAAAATGCGGTCAAAACGGCGGGCATGACCGATCCTAGCTAGTGGTTGAATCTTGGAAAACTTTTGGTGTTTCTATGATTAAATAGATACTTCTGTACCTAGAAATGATTTTTGGAAAAAATAAAGAGCAAACTATGAGGCAACTGCAGTTCAAATTTTACCCGCTTCCTGCTGAATCGGCGGAAATTTGTCTTTTTCACGAGAGGTGGATCCAATCTTTTAACACCCAACCATTTTGTCAATTGTGCATTAGATATGGCCTATTATTTTATAAAAATGATTTGGTCCAATATTGCCACAAATATGTGGTAGGTCCTTCACAAAAAAACTCATTTTGGGCACTCGGAAAATGGAAAATGATTTTTTCGTCCAAAGAAAATGAAAACTTCCTTTGGCAACATTGTTTGCCATTCCAATATGCACCCTTGTGCACAATATGAGATCATTTGAACAAACTATGCCATGAATGTGGCCATAAAATTGATCATCTGGCTTGAAAGCCATTGATCTCCACACATGATAGCTCGTTTCTGAGAATTTTTTTAAAATATTTATTGTATCACAAGTTTATGTTTTTTCTTGGTAACTTGGTCACATATAATGACACAATGCGAAGGTTTTCCAATTTTTTTGATTTTTTTTGATTTTTTTATGCCCATTTCAGAATGCGGTCAAAACGGCGGGCATGACTGTTCCTAGCTAGTGGTTGAATCTTGGAAAACTTTTGGTGTTTCTCTGATTAAATATATACTTTTGTACCTACAAATTACAAACTATGAGGCAATCACAGTTCAAATTTGACCAGCTTCCAAATGAATCGGCAAAAGTTTGTCTTTTTCAGGAGAGGTCGATAAAAGCTTTTGACACCCAACCATTTGGTCAATTATGCATTAAATATGGCCTAGTATTTTATAAAAATGATTTGGTCAAATATTGCAACAAATATATGGTAGGTCCTTCACAAAAAAAACTCATTTTGGGCACTCGGAAAATGGAAAATGATTTTTTCGTCCAAAGAAAATGAAAACTTCCTTAGGCAACATTTTTTGCCATTCCAATATGCACCCTTGTGCACAATATGAGATCATTTTAACAAACTATGCCATGAATGTGGCCATAAGATTGATCATCTGGCTTGAAAGCCATTTATCTCCACACATGATAGCTCGTTTCTAAGAACACTTTTTAAAAATAATTAGCGTATCACAAGTTTATGATTTTTCCTAATAACTTGGCCACATATAATGACACAATGCGAAGTTTTCCAATTTTTTTATTTTATTTTGAATTTTTTATGCCCGTTCAAAATGCGGTCAAAACAGCGGGCATGACCATTCCTAGCTAGTGGTTGAGTCTTGGAAAACTTTTGGTGTTTCTCTGATTAAATAGATACTTTTATACCTAAAAAATGATTTTTGAGAAAAATAAATAACAAACTATGAGGCAGCCGCAGTTCAAATTTGACCCGCTTTCAACTAAATCGGCAAAAGTTTGTATTTTTCACGAGAGATCGATAAAAGCTTTTGACACCCAACAATTTGGTCAATTGTGCATTAAATATGGCCTAGTATTTTAGAAAATTGATTTGGTCAAATTTTGCAACAATTATTTGGTAGGCCCTTCAGAAAAAAACTCATTTTGGGCACTCAGAAAATGGAAAATGATTTTTTCGTCCAAAGAAAATTAAAAGTTCCTTAGGCAACATTGTTTTCCATTCCAATTGCACCCTTATGGACAACATGAGATCATTCAAACTATGCCATGAATGTGGCCATAAGATTGATCATTTGGCTTGAAAGCCATTGATCTCCACACATGATAGCTCGTTTCAGAGAACACTTTTTTAAAATAATTACTGTATCACAAGTTTATGATTTTCCTGGTAACTTGGCCACATATAATGACACAATGCGACGGTTTTCCAATTTTTTGTGATTTTTTTGATTTTTTTATGCCTGTTTCAAAATGTGGTCAAAACGGCGGGCATGACCGTTCCTAGCTAGTGGTTGAATCTAGAAAAACTTTTGGTGTTTCTCTGATTAAATAGATACTTTTGTACCTAAAAATGATTTTTGGGAAAAATAAATAACAAACTATGAGGCAGCCGCAGTTCAAATTAGACCCGCTTCCAACTAAATCAGCAGAAGTTTGTCTTTCTCACGAGAGGTCGATAAAAGCTTTTAACACCCAACCATTTGGTCAATTGTGCATTAAATATGGCCTAGTATTTTAGGAAAATGATTTGGTACAATTTTACAACAAATATATGATAGGTCCTTCACAAAAAAAACTTATTTTGGGCACTCGAAAAAGGGAAAATGAAATTTCCGTGCAAAGAAAATGAAAACTTCCTTAAGCAAAATTGTTTGCCATTTCAAGATGCACCCTTGTGCAATTATTTGGTAGCTTCTTCTTCACAAAAAAAATCATTTTGGACACTCAAAAAATGAAAAATAAAATGTTGACATGACTTTACATTTTATTTTTATTTGACCACGACCAATTTTGGATGGTCATAACGTCCAATTTTAGATGGTCATAACGTCATACACGCGTACTGCATTCTGATTGGGCCATAGCCATGTCACGCGGATCATGCATCAAACACCGTTGGATGCTGTCGACGTTCTAGGAACGGGGGTCCCCAGACTTGCCTGCTTGCGGCCCGCGGCGTGGCTAAGCCAGCAGGCCGTACGACCCATCTTCATCGACAAGGCATCCAAGACCCTCGCGAGGGGCCAAGCCTCGCGAGGCAAACGACGCAAGACCTCCTCAGGAGTGGCCTAGTCAGCCAGGCTCACGAGGAGCGGAGATACCAAGGCGGGGCAACCCTCGCGAGGCTCTCGTGACGTGAGCCATGACGATCGGCACCAGGCGGGCGCCAGCGCGCGCAGCGTCCTTGTTTCCTCTTTGGTGTTAAGGAGGCGCGCAGGCAAGGAGTACCGAGGCATCAGGCAAAGGTTGCTATATCGGTGCAACGAGACCAAGACGAGCAGGACGGCAAGACGAAGGTCATTGTGGATCCCAAGACGGCGTCACCACCAGAGCTTTTCGCAGGCGAAGACCGCTTTTGTCAGGATAGCTTGTACTAGCTGCCCCCTTCAAATTTGCCCGCCGTTGTTGGCTCCCTTCTCGCTTAATATTTGGGAAGAGGACCAGGGCCCCTATAAATAGGTCTAGCCAACGTAGTAGTAGGCATCTCATCATGGACTGGATCCACTCCATCCTCGACACACAAGCTAGTAGGGCACAAGAACACCTCAACCTCAGGAGGCTGTTCTTCCCTCTATACTATTCATCATGAGCCCAAGAGGCAATCCACCACCACCACACTAGAGTAGGGTATTACACCACAACGGTGGCCCGAACCAGTATAAATCTCGTGTCTCTCTGTGTTGCAAGTTCGTTGAGTTCGTCCACGAGATCTTAGCGAGCTAGGGCATAGATCGGTAGAAGGGAAAGACTTCGCGCGCACCCCAGTGTTCGAACCTTAAGGGTTTGCCGGAACCCCATATTCAACATTTGGCGCGCCAGGTAGGGGTGCGCCGGAGCTTCTTCCTCGACAATCGACTCACCAACGCTCCACGGTCAAGATGTCCGGCGACCCAAGAGCTGACTCCGACCGTTGGGCAGCCTGGCCGGCCCGGGCAACGACGCTAGCTCATGAAGACCTCGACCCCGTGCTCCAGGCGACACGGGCGCCCTCCAATGCTGCGGGGCGCGGGCAGCGCGGCCAAGCGTCATTTGCCCTCACTCCACGACAAGTACGAGCCGCTGCGACGGCAGCAAGCCATGCCGCGGCAATGGCGCCGCACTCACGGTGGGAACAGGCAAACATGCGGGCAGCACTCACCATGGCAAGGGAGCTGCTGCGGTGCCGGCTAATAGAGAGCGGCCGGGATGCACTGCTGGAACGCGTTGCTGAGCTGCTGGATGCGGCGGCCTCGGGAGCACCGCCTTTCTACTATCGACTCCCGTCTCGGGCCGTTACGGGGTCTCCTGGCAGGCCTCGCCGCAACCACGCGCCGCCGGACGCGCATGGGGGCTTCGTCAACGCCAGCGTGGCCGGCGGCGCCGGGGGCTCTGATACGTCTCCAACGTATCTATAATTTTTGATTGCTCCATGCTATATTATCTATTGTTTTGGACTATATTGGGCTTTATTTTCCACTTTTATATTACTTTTGGGACTAACCTATTAACCGGAGGCCCAGCCCAGAATTGCTGATTTTTGCCTATTTCAGTGTTTCGAAGAAACGGAATATCAAACGGAGTCCAAACGGAATGAAACCTTCGGGAACGTGATTTTCTCATCAGATGAGATCCAGGAGACTTGGACCCTCCGTCGAGAAAGCCATGAGGCGGTCACGAGGGTGGAGGGCGCGCCCCCTGCCTCGTGGGCCCCTCGAAGCTCTACCGACGTACTTCTTCCTCCTATATATACCTACGTACCCCCGTCAGATCCGATACGGAGCCAAAAACCTAATTCCACCACCGCAACTTTCTGTATCCACGAGATCCCATCTTGGGGCCTGTTCCGGAGCTCCGCCAGAAGGGGATTCCACCACGGAGGGCTTCTACATCATCACCATAGCCTCTCCGATGAAGTGTGAGTAGTTTACCTCAGACCTTCGGGTCCATAGTTAGTAGCTAGATGGATTCTTCTCTCTTTTTGGATCTCAATACAATGTTCTCCCCCTCTCTCGTGGAGATCTATTCGATGTAATCTTCTTTTTGCGGTGTGTTTGTTGAGACCGATGAATTGTGGGTATATGATCAAGATTATCTATGAGCAATATTTGAATCTTCTCCGAATTCTTTTATGTATGATTGAGTTATCTTTGCAAGTCTCTTCGAATTATCCGTTTGGTTTGGCCAACTAGATTGGTAGTTCTTGCAATGGGAGAAGTGTTTAGCTTTGGGTTCAATCTTGCGGTGTCCTTACCAAAGGATGTAAAGGGTTGCAAGGCACGTATTGTATTGTTGCCATCGAGGATAACAAGATGGGGTATTTATCATATTGCATGAATTTATTCCTCTACATCATGTCATCTTTCTTAAGGCGTTACTCTGTTTTCATTAACTTAATACTCTAGATGCATGCTTGGATAGCGGTCGATGAGTGGAGTAATAGTAGTAGATGCAGCAGGAGTCGGTCTACTTGTCTCGGACATGATGCCTATATACATGATCATACCTAGATACTCTCATAACTATGCTCAATTCTGCATCAATTGCTCAACAGAATTCGCTCACCCACCGTAAAATACCTATGCTCTTGAGAGAAGCCACTATTGAAATCTATGGCCCCCGGGTCTATTTTCATCATATTAATCTTCCTACGCTTTATTATTGTTTTGCTTTTTTACTTTGCCTTTTTATTTTACTTTGCATCTTTATACCAAAAATACCAAAAATATTATCTATCATCTCTATCAGATCTCACTCTCGTAAGTGACCATGAAGGGATTGTCAACCCCTATTCGCGTTGGTTGCGAGGAGTTATTTGCTTGTGTAGGTACGAGGGACTTGCGCGTGGCCTCCTACTGGATTGATACCTTGGTTCTCAAACACTAAGGGAAATACTTACGCTACTCTGCTGCATCATCCTCTCCTCTTCGGGGAAAACCAACGCAAGCTCAAGACGTAGCAAGAAGGATTTCTGGCGCCGTTGCCAGGGAGTCTACGCAAAAGTCAACATACCAAGTACCCATCACAATCCCTTATCTCTCGCATTACATTATTTGCCATTTGCCTCTCGTTTTCCTCTACCCCACTTCACCCTTGCCGTTTTATTCGCCCTCTCTTTTCTGTTCACCTTTATGTATTTCTTGGCTCGTTTTCTCGCTTGGTTGAAATAGTTGAGTATTTATTCCTAAACAGAGAAGCTAATATCTATGGATCCTCATCCGCTTGCCAATCTTTTTAAGAGATCCAATTATGATGAACCAATTCCTAGTGATTTGGATGCACTAGATTATCTTTATAAGCTTTTGCCTGAGATCCGTAAATTTGAAAAATGTGATGAAGTGCTTCACGATAGATCTTTGAATAAAAAGCATGATTGCAATGATTTTATTATAAATTCTATTGATGTAAATTATGCTAATAATATGCAAAACCCTAAGCTTGGGGATGCTAGTTTTGCTATGTCCAATAGTCATGATTGGGGAGATTCTTCTTATGATCTTGAATATTTATTTAAGCCCCATGATGAATATAAGATTGATAATAGTGTTTGCAATAATATTTAAAGTGGGTTTGGAAGAGTGTCAACTTTAGATCCCACATATTTGGATAACATTCAATCTTATGAAATTTTTGATAAAAGTGGGCTTGGAGAAATCATGACTTTAGTTAATGATAATCCCACTATTTTGGAAGAGTGTCAACTCCGCATGCATGTGGATCATGTTGAGAATATGTTATGTGATAGCTATATTGTTGAATTTTCTTATGATCCTACATGTAATTATTATGAGAGAGGAAAATATGGTTATAGAAATTTTCATGTTACTAAATTAGCTCTCGTTATGTTGAGATTGCTATTGTTCCTTTCCGCTTCCTTGCATATGCTAGTTTTTGCTTGCTACGATAATTTGTTTGCCTATAATATGCCTATGCATAGGAAGTATGTTAGACTTAAGTGTGTTTGTCACATGTTTTATGATGCTCTCTTTGTGCCTCAATTCTTGTCTTTCTTGTGAGCATCATTGAAATCTCAATGCCTAGCTAAAAATGCTTTAAAGAAAAGCGCTTGTTGGGAGACAACCCAATATTTTTCCTTGCTGCTTAGCAATAAATAATCCATCTACATTCTGTTTAGATGTGGTTTTATGTTTTAATTAGTGTTTGTGCCAAGTTAAACCTATAGGATCTTCTTGGATAATAGTTATTTGATCTTGCTGTAATTTCCAGAAACTTTCGGTTCATGAAAACAATTGTTAAAAATCAACAGAACGTGATAAAATAGTGATTCCAATTGCTGCTGATCAATAAAAAAATTGCCTAGGTCGTCCTATTTTGGCTGAATTTTTGAAGTTCCAGAAGTTTGCGTTAGTTACAGATTACTACAGACTGTTCTGTTTTTGACAGATTCTGTTTTTCGTGTGTTGTTTGCTTATTTTGATGAATCTATGGCTAGTAAAATAGTTTATGATCCATAGATAAGTTGGAATACAGTAGGTTTAACACCAATATAAATAAAGAATGAGTTCATTACAGTATCTTGAAGTGGTCTTTTGTTTTCTTTCGCTAACGGAGCTCACGAGATTTCTGTTGAGTTTTGTGTTGTGAAGTTTTCAAGTTTTGGGTGATTTTTTTTGATGTATTATGGAACAAGGAGTGGCAAGAGCCTAAGCTTGGGGATGCCCATGGAACCCACAATATAATCCAAGGACACCAAAAAGTCAAAGCTTGGGGATGCCCCGGAAGGCATCCCCTCTTTCGTCCACTTCCATCGGTAACTTTACTTGGAGCTATATTTTTATTCACCACATGATATGTGTTTTGCTTGGAGCGTCTTGTATTATTTGCGTCTTTGCTTGTTAGTTTACCACAATCATCCTTGCTGTACACACCTTTTGAGAGAGCCATACATGAATTGGAATTTGTTAGAATACTCTATGTGCTTCACTTATATCTTTTGAGCTTTATAGTTTGCTCTAGTACTTCACTTATATCTTTTAGAGCACGGTGGTGGATTTGTTTTATAGAAACTATTGATCTCTCATGCTTCACTTAGATCATTTTGAGAGTCTTAAATAGCATGGTAATTTTCTTAAAATAATAATATGTTTGGTGTTCAAGATTTGTAAAACTTTCTTTTGAGTGCGTTGAATACTAAGAAAAGTTGGATGCTTGATAATTGTTTTGAGATATGGAGGTGATAATATCAAAGTCGTGCTAGTTGAGTAATTGTGAATTTGAGAAATGCTTGTGTTGAAGTTTGCAAGTCCCGTAGCATGCACGTATGGTAAATGTTATGTAACAAATTTGAAACATGAGGTGTTATTTGATTGTCCTCCTTATGAGTGGTAGTCGGGGACGAGCGATGGTCTTTTCCTACCAATCTATCCCCCTAGGAGCATGCACGTAGTGCTTTGGTTTTTGTTGGCTTGTAGATTTTTGCAATAAGTATGTGAGTTCTTGTAGGATCTTGAGAAGAGGTGTCTAGAGGGGGGGTGATTAGACACTAAGTACCAAAGTTGCAGTTTTTTAACTTCTTTAGGTTTAAGTGGAGTTTAGGCACAAGTTTAACATTCACAATACATAACAAGCAAGCATGCAAAGAGTATGTGAGCAGCGGAAAGTAAAGCATGCAACTTTCAAGAATGTAAAGGGAAGGGTTTGGAGAATTCAAACGCAATTGGAGACACGGATGTTTTTGTCGTGGTTCCGATAGGTGGTGCTATCGTACATCCACGTTGATGGAGACTACAACCCACGAAGGGTAACGGTTGCGCGAGTCCACAGAGGGCTCCACCCACGAAGGGTCCACGAAGAAGCAACCTTGTCTATCCCACCATGGCCGTCGCCCACGAAGGACTTGCCTCACTAGCGGTAGATCTTCACGAAGTAGGCGATCTCCTTGCCCTTAAAAACTCCTTGGTTCAACTACACAATATTGTCGGAGGCTCGCAAGTGACACCTAGCCAATCTAGGAGACAACACTCTCCAAGAAGTAACAAATGGTGTGTTGATGATGAACTCCTTGCTCTTGTGCTTCAAATGATAGTCTCCCCAACACTCAACTCTCTCTCACAGGATTTGGATTTGGTGGAAAGAAGATTTGAGTGGAAAGCAACTTGGGGAAGGCTAGAGATCAAGATTCTTGTGGTTGGAATGGAATATCTTAGCCTCAACACATGAGTAGGTAGTTCTCTCCCAGAAATAGGATGCTGGAAGTGTAGGCTTGTTCTGATGGCTCTCTCTATGAATGAAGAGGAGGTGGAGGGGTATATATAGCCTCCACACAAAATCTAACCATTACACACAATTTACCAAACTTGGTGGGACCGAATCAACAAACTCGGTCGGACCGATTTAGTAAACCTAGTGACCGTTAGGGTTTTCGGTGGGACCGATATGCAACTCGGTAGGACCGATATGGTTAGGGTTAGGGCATAACGTAATATCGGTGAGACCGATTACACAAACTTGGTGAGACCGATTTTGGTAATTAGCTAACCAGAGAGTTGGTCAGGTAAACTCAGTGGGACCGATTCGCTCTTTCGGTGAGACCGAAAAGTTACGAAAGGGAAACAGAGAGTTTACATTGTAATCTCGGTAGTACCGATTACACAAACTCGGTGAGACCGATTTTGGTAATGGACATACACAGAGAGATTACAATCCCATCTCGGTGAGACCGAGATCCCTATCGATGAGACCGATTTGCCTAGGGTTTGTGGCAGTGGCTATGACATCTGAACCCGGTGGCGCCGGATAGAAAGAATCGATAGGGACGAGTTTGACTTTAGGTTTAGGTCATATGTGTGGAAGTGGGAAAGTAGTTGAGGGTTTTGGAGCATATCATTAAGCACATGAAGCAAGAGGCTCATTAAGCAACACCTCATCCCTCCTTGATAGTATTGGCTTTTCCTATAGAGCGTATTACTAAAATGTAAAATGAGGAGTCTTGATCTTGAAGCTTGAGCCAATCTTTTGTCCTTAGCATCTTGAAGGAGTTCCCACATCCTTTAGTCCATGCCACTCCATTGTTTAACTTATCTGAAATATACTAGATAAACGTGTTAGTCCAACAAGAGATATGTTGACATTAATTACCAAAACCACCTAGGGAGCACTTGTGCTTTCAATCTCCCCCATTTTGGTAATTGATGGCAACATACATCAAAGCTTTAGATAAAGATATAAAGAATAGCAAGTAAAGCTTCGGAAAGACATGTAACAAGCATAGGCACCCCCTACATGTATGCAATCATGTGAATATGGAATATAGAAGCATGTGAGAGCATAACCATGATAGAGTTGGCAATGTGTTACATGTATCTCGGCCATATGCATCAGAGCAAAGAATATTAAAGAAAATACCTCCATGCTTATGAGTCCTTCTTGCAAACAATATGTACATCAGCAAGAATTCCTCATACACATGAGTGTGATGCATATACTTACCTTGTAGTCTTGAGTTGGCTTAGGGTGGAATGAACCTGCACAAACAAGGTTAGATAACACAGGTACATCTACTAGCCAGAGCAAACAGAAGAAACCACAAGAATACCAAGACTGGGATGACATGTAGAGAGTGAGTACTAAGTACCACATTGGATTAGACATGTCCCCAAAAGATATGCAATGAATTTAAATGATTCCTTTCCCTTAGATGTCTTGCTCCCCCTGAATCTAGCATGGGATACTGTGAGAAGATAGGGAACAGAAAATCAGGGCTGAAAGAAATAAATGAACAGAGCTTAATGCAAATAAGCACATATGAACATGTCTTTCCCCCAAAAAGACATGTGGCATCTCTCCTCTTGAACACCAAGCATCTGGGATCCTTGAGAAACACTTTCTACTTGAGTATTCTCTCCCCTGGAGATCTCTTTCTCCTCCTTAATACTCTCTCCCTTTTGGAAGTGATAAGCTTTGATGTGATCTCTCTATCTCCCCCTTTGGCATCAATTTCCAAGAAGGGTCTTCTGGAATTTGTTGTGAATGGGTTTGGTCCTTGAGTCACAACACAAAGCACTGGATAAAATTTTGATGCTTGTAGAGGACAAGATTCATTGAGTGGAGCTGGATTTAAAGAAACATAGAATAAGTGGCAAACTGTTTTTCCTGTTGGGAAATCGGTGGCACCGAGTGGTATGCTTCGGTTGTACCGAAAGGATTCGGTTGGACCGAAAACAACAAATCGGTGAAACCGAGTTCATCGCAGATAAAACACTTGTCACCTCAGCTCACTAGACTTGTAAGATCTCACAAAGATTTTCAAGGAATTTACTGAATGATATGCAATGAATTGGATGCTGGAAATGCAGAGCAACTGAAAAGAAAAGAAAGAAATCTAGATGAAGTTTTAAAAAAGGGGAAACAAATATGCATGAGACAAATGCAAAAACTCAGAAAAGAACATGAGAGAACTTCATCTAGAGATGGTCGGCGACAAAGTCACCTATGTTAGAGTATATTTACTTAGGAGTCAAGTGAGATCACTTGATCATAGGTCATACTCATCGTTTAAGCTCAAAATGGGGTTACCATTTTTCGTTTAAGCATCTTGATGTATTCACATCTTGTCGAGTTGCTTTAGCTCATGACTCAGAGTAAAGCTTCTCTAAGATGGAATAACATACCTTGGTTGGTGGTGTTGACCATGTAGTTGAACTTGTGTGGGGTTGCTCAAGGTTGATGTAGCTCATCAAGAGTTGGGAACACCACTTGGAATTTGAGTCCATCTATCTACATGGGTTAGTTCTTGCAAGGAGTAGCACTTGTGTATAAAAAAAGATAACCATGAAGCTTAACATAGAGTTTGTCAAAGGATATGTTTGAATGATTCCGTGCTTCCTTGTATTCAGCCACCATAGTGTAGAGACTTGGTGATGTAGAGATTGCTCAAGATGTGAGTAGATTACAATCTCATGAAATTTGTTTCAACCAAGTACCAACATGGGTTAGATAACATGCAAGATGCAAATATATCCAAGATATAATATTTTCATTTTAAGAGAGAAATCATGGATTAGTCATAAGCTCATGTCTTGCATGTATCCAATGGAGTTTCTACTCCAAGTTTGAAGCATCAATGATGTTCAATTCTCCTCTCAACCTGCAAAACACTTTCTCATCAAGAGGTTTAGTAAATATATCCGCTAATTGCTTTTCGGTGCGAACATGCTTAATATTAATGTCACCCTTAGCAACATGATCTCGAATGAAGTGATGACGAACTTCAATATGCTTAGTTCGAGAATGTTGTACGGGATTATGACCAATTTTGATAGCACTTTCATTGTCACAAAGCAATGGAACATGTTTCACATATATCCCATAATCTTTAAGAGTTTGGGTCATCCAAAGTAATTGATCACAACATGAACCAGCGGCAATGTACTCCGCTTCGGCGGTAGATAAGGATAAGGAGTTTTGTTTCTTGGAGGACCAAGACACAAGAGATCTACCAAGAAATTGACAAGTACCCGAAGTAGACTTTCTATCAACCTTGTCTCCGGCATAGTCCGAGTCGGAGTAGCCAACAAGATCGAAAGAGGCCCTCTTAGGATACCAAATGCCAAAATTTGGTGTATGAATTAAGTATCTCACTATCCTTTTTACGGCCTTAAGATGACATTCTTTGGGAGCAGCTTGATATCTTGCACACATGCACACACTTAGCATAATATCGGGACGTGAAGCTCATAGGTATAACAATGAACCAATCATAGAGCGATAAACCTTTTGATCAACTGGTTTACCATCTTTGGTCAAATCAAGATGTCCACTAGTAGGCATGGGTGTAGACATACCTTTGCACTCTTGCATATTGAACTTCTTGAATAAGTCCTTAGTGTAATTCGTTTGAGAAACAAAAGTACCTTACTTAGTTTGCTTAATTTGCAACCCAAGAAAGAATTTGAGTTCACTCATCATTGACATCTCAAACTTCTCCGACATTAGCTTTCCAAACTTCTCACTAAATGAGGGTTAGTTGATCCAAATATGATATCATCAACATAAATTTGGCATACAAATAGTTCTCCATTAACCCTTTTAGTAAAAAGTGTGGAATCAATTTTCCAATTTCAAATCCCTTTTTCAAGAAGAAACTTGGTCAAGCATTTATACCAAGCTCTAGGAGCTTGTTTAAGACCATAAAGGGCTTTGTGAAGTTTGTAAACATGATTTGGTTTCTTAGGATTGACAAAGCCGGGAGGTTGTTTAACATAAACTTCCTCCTCTATCTCACCATTTAGAAAAGTACTTCTAATGTCCATTTGGTACAAGGTGATATCATGGTGATTAGCATAGGCAAGTAAGATGCGAATGGACTCAAGTCTAGCAACGGGAGCATAAGTCTCACCATAGTCCATACCTTCGACTTGTGAGTAGCCTTGGGCGACGAGACGTGCTTTGTTGCGAACTACTTGTCCATCTTCATCTTGCTTGTTGCGAAACACCAATTTTGTACCGATGATGTTGTGGTTGTTGTCGGGCTTCTCAACCAATGTCCAAACTTGGTTTCTCTCAAAGTTGTGTAGCTCTTCATGCATAGCATTTATCCAATCCGGATCTTCCAGTGCTTCTTCGACCTTCATAGGTTCAATGCTAGAGATTAAAGAATAGTTTTCACAAAAATTAGCTAAACGAGTTTTAGAGCGAGTGATTCTCCTGGTTTGAATATCATTGTAGATTTGCTCGACGGGATGGTCTTTAGCAATTCTTGCTCGAACTCGTGAAAGCTTTTTCTTGGGTCTCGGTTGAACATCTTCTTCATCTTGTTCTTCTTCTTCTTCTTCTTCTTCTTCTTCTTGATCTTCTTCATTGTTGGCGTTGTCGTTTTCTTGTCATGGTGGAGAAGGAGGTTGTTGACGTTCGTGATGTTCTTCCTCATTTTCTTTATCTTGGTGTGTTCCACTTGTGGATGCTTCCGTATCAACTCTTGGTTCACCTTGTCGTGAAGTAGAAGCTTCCACTTGGACGGATGAGGTACTCTCCTTCACCTCCGTTGAACGGACCTTGCCAATAGACAAGTCTTGGATTGCTTCCGAAGGGTCTTTGTCTCCTACATCAATTGGCAATTGCTCTACTTGCGAGCCGTTAGATTCGTCAAACTTCACATCTACCGTCTCTTCAACCTTTCGGGTGAAAATATTGTAGACACGGTAAGTGTGAGAGTTTGAGCCATAACCTAGTAGGAAACCTTCATGAGACTTAGGAGCAAATTTTGAACGACGATGCTTATCAAGAATGTAGCACTTTGAGCCGAATACTCGAAAGTATCCAACTTGGGGTTTGTTACCGGTGAGGAGCTCGTTTGCCGTATTGCCGAGTAGCTTGTGAAGATACAAGCGATTTGTTGCATGACAAGCTGTCTCAACCGCTTCTGCCCAAAAGTGCTTCGGCGTCTTGTACTCATCAATCATCGTTCTTGCCATTTCGATGAGCGTCCGGTTCTTCCTCTCAACAACTCCATTTTGTTGAGGTGTGTACGTAGCCGAGAACTCGTGTGAAATCCCTTCTTTGTCAAGAAAGGTGTCCACATTTGCGTTCTTGAACTCCGTTCCGTTGTCGCTGCGAACATTCTTGATCTTCACTTCAAACTGATTTTGGGCCTTCCTAGCGAAGTTTCTGAAGATCTTTTGGACCTGCGATTTATCATCGAGAAAAAACACCCATGTAAATCTTGAAAAATCATCAACTATAACTAGACCAAAAGAATTTCCACCGAGGCTTTTGTAAGCGTTGGGACCAAAAAGGTCCATATGAAGTAGCTCGAGTGGCCTCCTTGTGGTCATGATGTTCTTCACGGGATGCCTTCCTCCAACCTGTTTACATGCCTGACAAGCACTGCAAAGTCTATCCTTATCAAATATGACATTGTTAACTCCAAGGATATGATTTCCTTTAATAAGCTTGTCAAGATTTCTCATGCCAACGTGACCTAGTCGTCTATGCCATAACCAACCTTTTGAGGATTTAGCAATGAAACAAGTTTTAGGTTGTGCCTTTTTAGAGAAATCAACAATGTAAAGATCACCTCTACATATGCCGGTAAATACCATTTTATGATTGTCTCGACGAAACACTTAGCAATCTACTTCAGTAAATAGGACATTGAAACCGAAATCAGCAAGTCTAGATACTGAAAGTAAGTTGTAGCCAAGAGATTCGACGAGCATGACATTCTGAATGGAGCTATCATGTGAGATGGCCACCTTACCGAGGCCAACCACCATACCCTTTGAGTTGTCACCGAAAGTGACATACTTTCGAGGACTATCATTTTCAGCAAGCTCACGAAACATGTCTTTGTCTCCGGTCATGTGATCGGTACATCCACTGTCAAGAACCCATTCCTTTCCTCCTGACACATATCCCCGAAGATTTGCCATAAGACCAAAATGTCTCATTGCATCATCAAGATCGAAGTCACTATCATCATCCTCATCATAGTATCCATGTTCAACATCGTCATGTGGTGGATCAAGTCCTAGAGAGGGTAATTCGTTAGAGCGAGTTTGACAATGATCTTGCTTATGAATTCTTATAGCTTCGGAAATAATATCACCAATAATTCCAACATCTCCTTTGGCACGCATAAGGTCGGTAAGTTCAAATAGACGATCACCAAACATAGGATCACTAGTATTCATCTTACTCAAGGCAATAGACTTATAGAGAATTTCATCTAGATTTTTCAAGGAATAATTTGGAAAGCGTTCCTTAAGAAATTTCCATATAGTGTAGGCACACTCAAGAGTAGGCAAGATTCTAATTAAGTTTCTAGGCAAGCCTCTAGTGATAAGATTAATAGTTCTAAGATTTCTAGTCATGTCAATAGATTCATCAAGGGTAGGATGCATAGGATCAACATGAGGTGCACAAGGGCTAGCAATGTACTTGTTCAAATGATATTGATTGAAAATTACAAGCATCTCATTTTTTCACTCATGAAAATACTCTCCATCAAGGATAGGCACTCTATGTCTAAGACTCCCCAAAGTAGACTCATCCATCTTCCTCCAATGGTGATTAAACCAAGGCAATGGAGACCAATGCTCTGATACCACTTGTAGGATCTTGAGAAGAGGTGTCTAGAGGGGGGGGGGTGATTAGACACTAAGTACCAAAGTTGCAGTTTTTAACTTCTTTAGGTTTAAGTGGAGTTTAGGCACAAGTTTAACATTCACAATACATAACAAGCAAGCATGCAAAGAGTATGTGAGCAGCGGAAAGTAAAGCATGCAACTTGCAAGAATGTAAAGGGAAGGGTTTGGAGAATTCAAACACAATTGGAGACACGGATGTTTTTGTCGTGGTTCCGATAGGTGGTGCTATCGTACATCCACGTTGATGGAGACTTCAACCCACGAAGGGTAACGGTTGCGCGAGTCCACGGAGGGCTCCACCCATGAAGGGTCCATGAAGAAGCAACCTTTTCTATCCCACCATGGTCGTCGCCCACGAAGGGCTTGCCTCACTAGCGGTAGATCTTCACGAAGTAGGCGATCTCCTTGCCCTTACAAACTCCTTGGTTCAACTCCACAATCTTGTCAGAGGCTCCCAAGTGACACCTAGCCAATCTAGGAGACACCACTCTCCAAGAAGTAACAGATGGTGTGTTGATGATGAACTCCTTGCTCTTGTGCTTCAAATGATAGTCTCCCCAACACTCAACTCTCTCTCACAGGATTTCGATTTGTGGAAAGAAGATTTGAGTGGAAAGCAACTTGGGGAAGGCTAGAGATCAAGATTCTTGTGGTTGGAATGGAATATCTTGGCCTCAACACATGAGTAGGTAGTTCTCTCTCAGAAATAGGATGCTGGAAGTGTAGGCTTGTTCTGATGGCTCTCTCCACGAATGAAGAGGAGGTGGAGGGTTATATATAGCCTCCACACAAAATCTAACCGTTACACACAATTTACCAAACTCGGTGGGACCGAATCAACAAGCTCGGTCGGACCGATTTAGTAAACCTAGTGACCGTTAGGGTTTTCGGTGGGACCGATATGCAACTCGGTAGGACCGATATGGTTAGGGTTAGGGCATAACGTAATATCGGTGAGACCGATTACACAAACTCGGTGAGACCGATTTTGGTAATTAGCTAACCAAAGAGTTGGTTAGGTAAACTCGGTGGGACCGATTCGCTCTTTCGGTGAGACCGAAAAGTTACGAAAGGGAAACAGAGAGTTTACATTGTAATCTCGGTAGTACCGATTACACAAACTCGGTGAGACCGATTTTGGTAATGGACATACACAGAGAGATTACAATCCCATCTCGGTGAGACCGAGATCCCTATCAGTGAGACCGATTTGCCTAGGGTTTGTGGCAGTGGCTATGACATCTAAACTCGGTGGCGCCGGATAGAAAGAATCGGTAGGGCCGAGTTTGACTTTAGGTTTAGGTCATATGTGTGGAAGTGGGAAAGTAGTTGAGGGTTTTGGAGCATATCACTAAGCACATGAAGCAAGAGGGTCATTAAGCAACACCTCATCCCTCCATGAAGCAAGAGGATCACTAAAATGTAAAATGAAGAGTCTTGAGCTTGAAGCTTGAGCCAATCTTTTGTCCTTAGCATCTTGAAGGAGTTCCCACATCCTTTAGTCCATGCCACTCCATTGTTGAACTTGTCTGAAATATACTAGATAAAAGTGTTAGTCCAACAAGAGATATGTTGACATTAATTACCAAAACCACCTAGGGAGCACTTGTGCTTTCAGTTCTTTATGACTAATGTTGAGTCCATGGATTATACGCACTCTCACCTTCCATCATTGCTAGCCTCTTCGGTACCGTGCATTGCCTTTTCTCACATTGAGAGTTGGTGCAAACTTCGCCGGTGCATCCAAATCCCGTGATATGATACGCTCTTTCACACATAATCCTCCTTATATCTTCCTCAAAACAGCCACCATACCTACCTATTATGGCATTTCCATAGCCATTCCGAGATATATTGCCATGCAAATTTCCACCATACCGTTCTTCATGACACATTCATCATTGTCATATTGCTTAGCATGATCATGTAGTTGGCATAGTATTTGTGGCAAAGCCACCGTTCATAATTCTTTCATACTTGTCACTGTTGATTCATTGCATATCCCGGTACACCGCCGGAGGAATTCATATAGAGTCATACTTTGTTCTAGTATCGAGTTGTAATCATTGAGTTGTAAATAAATAGAAGTGTGATGATCAACATTTTCTAGAGCATTGTCCCAAAAAAAGAATGGCCAAAAAAAAGAAGGCCCAAAAAAGGGGAATAAATAAAAAGAGGCAATGTTACTATCTCTTTTTCCACACTTGTGCTTCAAAGTAGCACCATGTTCTTCATATAGCGAGTCTCATATATTGTGCTTCAAAGTAGCACCATGTTCTTCATATAGAGAGTTTCATATGTTGTCACTTTCATATACTAGTGGGAGTTTTTCATTATAGAACTTGGCTTGTATATTCCAACGATGGGCTTCCTCAAATGCCCTAGGTCTTCGTGAGCAAGCAAGTGGGATGCACACCTACTTATTTTCTTTTGTTGAGCTTTCATACAATTATAGCTCTAGTGCATCCGTTGCATGGCAATCCCTACTCCTTGCATTAACATCAATTTATGGGCATCTCCATAGCCCGTTGATTAGCCTCGTTGATGTGATACCTTCTCCTATTTTGTCTTCTCAACATAACCCCCATCATTATATTCTATTCCACCCATAGTGCTATGTCCATGGCTCGCGCTCATATATTGCGTGAAAGTTTATAGGTTTGAGATTACTAAAGTATGAAACAATTGCTTGGCTTGTCATCGGGGTTGTGCATGATGAGAGCATTCTTGTGTGACGAAAATGGAGCATGACTAAACTATATGATTTTGTAGGGATGAACTTTCTTTGCCATGTTATTTTGAGAAAACATAATTACTTAGTTAGTATGCTTGAAGTATTATTATTTTTATGTCAATATGAACTTTTGTCTTGAATCTTTCGCATCTGAATATTCATACCACAATTAAGAAGAATTACATTGAAATTATGCCAAGTAGCACTCCGCATCAAAAATTCTCTTTTATCATTTACCTACTAGGACGAGCAGGAATTAAGCTTGGGGATGCGATCGTCTCCAATGTATCTATAATTTTTGATTGCTCCATGCTATATTATCTATCGTTTTGGACTATATTGGGCTTTATTTTCCACTATTATATTACTTTTGGGACTAACCTATTAACCGGAGGCCCAGCCCAGAATTGCTGTTTCTTGCCTATTTCAGTGTTTCAAAGAAACTAAATATCAAAAGGAGTCCAAACGGAATGAAACCTTCGGGAACGTGATTTTCTCATCAGATAAGATCCAGGAGACTTGGACCCTCCGTCAAGAAAGCCACGAGGCGGTCACGAGGGTGGAGGGCGCGCCCCTGCCTCATGAGCCCCTCGAAGCTCCATAGATGTACTTCTTCCTCCTATATATACCTACGTACCCCCGTTAGATCAGATACAGAGCCAAAACCTAATTCCACTGCCGCAACTTTCTGTATCCATGAGATCCCATCTTGGGGCCTGTTCCGAAGCTCCGCCGGAAGGGGATTCCACCACGGAGGGCTTCTACATCATCACCATAGCCTCTCTGATGAAGTGTGAGTAGCTTACCTCAGACCTTCGGGTCCATAGTTAGTAGCTAGATGGCTTCTTCTCTCTTTTTGGATCTCAATACAATGTTCTCCCCCTCTCTCTTGGAGATCTATTCGATGTAATCTTCTTTTTGCGGTGTGTTCATTGAGACCGATGAATTGTGGGTTTATGATCAAGATTATCTATGAGCAATATTTGAATCTTTTCTGAATTATTTTATGTATGATTGAGTTATCTTTGCAAGTCCCTTCGAATTATCCATTTGGTTTGGCCAATTAGATTGGTAGTTCTTGCAATGGGAGAAGTGTTTAGCTTTGGGTTCAATCTTGCAGTGTCCTTACCTAGTGACAAAAAGGGTTGCAAGGCACGTATTGTATTGTTGCCACCGAGGATAACAAGATGGGGTATTTATCATATTGCATGAATTTATTCCTCTACATCATGTCATCTTATGTAAAGCGTTACTCTGTTTTCATTAACTTAATACTCTAGATGCATCTTTGGATAGCGGTCGATGAGTGGAGTAATAGTAGTAGATGCAGGCAGGAGTCGGTCTACTTGTCTCGGACGTGATGCCTATATACATGATCATACCTAGATACTCTCATAACTATGCTCAATTCATCAATTGCTCAACAGAATTCGTTCACCCACCGTAAAATACCTATGCTCTTGAGAGAAGCCACTAGTGAAATCTATGGCCCCGGGTTCTATTTTCATCATATTAATCTTCCTATGCTTTATTATTGCTTTGCTTTTTTACTTTGACTTTTTATTTTACTTTGCATCTTTATACCAAAAATACCAAAAATATTATCTATCATCTCTATCAGATCTCACTCTCGTAAGTGACCGTGAAGGGATTGACAACCCCTATTCGCGTTGGTTGCGAGGAGTTATTTGCTTGTGTAGGTACGAGGGACTTGCGCGTGGCCTCCTACTGGATTGATACCTTGGTTCTCAAAAACTGAGGGAAATACTTACGCTACTCTGTTGCATCATCCTCTCCTCTTCGGGGAAAACCAACGCAAGCTCAAGATGTAGCAGGCTCCGCCGCCCCCATACTGCCCGCAACAAGCACGGGCACGAGCGTCGCCCCCCCATGGTCCCGGCGAGATGCCAAGCTACTACCCTCAGGACGCCGCACTGGGCCGGACAACATGGAGTGTGGGGCATTTCAGCGAGGTGTTCGGGGTAACAGCCCCGGAAGCCTACGTGCCCCGCATGACGAACCAGGAGTACACTCCGGAGGACGACCCCGGCTCGTTTGTTGGATAAGATTGGGAAGAAGGGGCGCTAGGAGTCGAAGCCTTCCAGGAGCCGCCGGGGAACCACCACAATCGCGTGTGCGACGAACACTATAGGGTACCCCTAATCCCTCAGGAGCAAGCTTACGCTAACCATGAGTCGCAGGAGGAACAGATCACCACTACGGCCGGCGGCCCAAGCTCGGCGGCCCCCCTGCCGGCAGGGGAATCGCGTTGGGGGCTACAGGAGAGGGGATGGAAGCCAAGCCCCTCCCCACGGCATGCGAAGCCAGGGGACATCCGGAGGTAGGCTCTCTGCCAGGGAGGCTTCGACGGCCCTTCCCCCGGCCGAGGACCTGTGGTCGCCGAGGGCACCGCTGGCGACCCCTTTACCTCTTTTGCGTCGTCCTGGTAACCGGTCGGCTCAAAGGAGGTCAAGGGTGGCATAAGGCAGGGCCCTCGTCTGGCGATATGAAGCAAGGCCGGTACCTGTGAAGAAGGCCCAATGCCTGTGAAGCTCGCCGCCCGTGACACTCTAACATAATAATGAGTTGGGGCTGTACCGCCCCGGAGTCTCAGGAGCGCCGGCCTCAGGCCCTGGGGCTTCCTCCCATGCCTAGTGGCAGCACTTAGCTCCGCGCTGGTGAGAAGACTTGAATACCAGAAGACTAGACTAGGTGGCGGACGCGGCCATTTGCTTTGGATCTCTCTTTCTGTAGCTTTGCTTTCTGGATCTGGATTTATTTTGAAGCTGAGTTTTTTGTCGATGTGCGCGGGGGTGCCTCTTCTCATTCGAACAGTTTCTTGCTTTCTGGATTTCATTCGGTCTGGGACTCATGTCCGTCGCCTTCCCCTCATGAGCCCCTCGCGAGCGGGACTGCCCGAAGCACACGCGCGCCGAGCATGCGCTGACGTTGCTGGCGCTTGCCTCTTGCGGGGCCCCTTCTGACAGGTCGACAAGCTCCGCAGGATCATCACAAACTCGTAGCCTCGTGACCCAGCTCGAGGCTGGCGCTGATTAAGGTACACCATGACAGGAAACTCGCCCCGGACTCATGAGCCCACAAAGACATAGATTCAATACCACATAGGAAAGTAGAGGCTGCAACCTGCTTACATGAGGGGCTCCCCCTCTTAAAATGCTCTTACAAGTTTCCAAGGGCCACGCCCGAGTTTTTGCCTACAGGGTAAAACGACAGGGGGACATGGGATCAACCAGATATGTCACTCGCTGCATCGCCCTCGGACGCGTCACTCGCGTCGTTGTCGTCTTCGCCAGCACCATCACCGCCTTCGGCGACGCCTCCATCACCATCATCAACCACGTCGCCTCCCAAGTTGCCATGAACCTCTAACCTTTGACACCCTTCCTAGCAAACCGTTGTTTGGCTATGTTACCGCATTTTGCTCAGCCCCTCTTATAGCGTTGCTAGTTGCAGGTGAAGATGAAGATTGCTCCATGTTGGATTATGTTTATGTTGGGATATCACAATATCTCTTATATTATTAATGCATCTATATACTTGGTAAAGGGTGGAAGGCTCGGCCTTATGCCTGGTGTTTTGTTCCACTCTTGCCGCCCTAGTTTCCGTCATATCGGTATTATGTTCCCGGATTTTGCGTCCCTAACGCGGTTGGGTGATTTGTGGGACCCCCTTGACAGTTTGCTATGAATAAAACTCCTTCAGCAAGGCCCAACCTTGGTTTCACATTTGCCTCACCTAAGCCTTTTTCCCTTGGGAGTCGCGGTCCCGAGGGTCATCTTTATTTTACCCCCCGAGCCAGTGCTGCTTTGAGTGCTGGTCCAAACCGAGCGATGTCCGGCGCCCCCTGGGCAACCAGGGTCTATGCCAACCCGTCGTCTTGCTCATCCGGTGTGCCCCGAGAACGAGATATGTGCAGCTCCTATCGGGATTTGTCGGCACATTCGGGCGGCTTTGCTGGTCTTGTTTTACCATTGTCAAAATGTCTTGTAAACCGGGATTCCGAGACTGATCGGGTCTTCCCGGGAGAAGGAATATCCTTGATTGATCGCGAGAGCTTATCATGGGCTAAGTTGGGACACCCCTGCAGGGTTTGAACTTTCGAAAGCCGTGCCCACGGTTATGTGGCAGATGGGAATTTGTTAATATCCTGTTGTAGCAAACTTGAATTAAACTCTTCTAAAATACACCAACCGTGTGCGTAACCGCGAGTGTTTCTTTTCGGGGCTGATCGAGAGGAGAACACGGTTCTTGGGTTATGTTTGACGTAAGTAGGAGTTCAGGATCACTTCTTGATCATTACTAGTTGACGAACGCTTGCTTTGCTTCTCTTCTCGCTCTTATTTGCGTAAGTTAGCCACCATATATGCTTAGTCGCTACTGCAACCTCACCACTTTACCCCTTCCTTTCCTATTAAGCTTTGCTGGTCTTGATACCCATGGTAATGGGATTGCTGAGTGCTCGTGGCTCACAGATTACTACAACAAACAGTTGCAGGTACAGGTTTTGCGACGATCATGACGCGAGAGCGATGTTTGCTTATTTTGGAGTTCTTCTTCTGCTTCTTCTTCGATCAGGGGATAGGTTCCAGGTCGGCAACCTAGGCTAGAAGGGTGGATGTCGTTTGAGCTTATGTTTATGTTTCATCCGTATTCGGATGTTGATCTCTTGTATGATGTTGATGTATCCTTGGGGCATTTGTGCCTTATGTATGTATCCCCAACTATTATGTAATGGTTTGATGTAATGATATCCACCTTGCAAAAGCGTCTTCAAGATGCGCTTCTATCCTTGGTGGGACCTTCGAGTTCCTTTAGGATAGGGCCGCATCTTGGGCGTGGCACAATGGCGGCATCGAAGTCGAAGTCGGGGAAGGTGTTCCTAAGGTAGCTGAAGGCGCGGGAGAACGCGCGCCCAAGCAGGCCCCAACTCCTCTCCTCCACGAGCCGGCGAGCCCTGTCGGACCGAGCTTCCAGGCGCGTCACCACGTCGGTAAAGAAGGTCAGGTGGCTGGTGTAGTCATTCGAGTGAGGGACAGGAGCATTCTCATCGCAGATGTAGCCCAGGGCGGTGTTGGCCCTGTTCCGGAGATCTTGAAGCATAGGAGCATGCACGCGCTCCAATCTCCGATGTTGGAGCACTTCCTCCTTGTTTTGCCGTGCGACGGCCTCGGCATCATCAACCCGCTTCCGGAGAGAAAGCAGCTCAGCGCGGGCGGAGGCCAAGTCTGCCTGCACCGTGGCCAGGGCGTTAGCTGTGGCCTCCGCACGCCTCTCATCCTCGTCCAACCTGGGCCTGAGGGCAGCAGCCCTGCCCGCACCCTCCGAACCTGCGAGCTTCAGCTTCAAGTCATACCTTCCTTCCTGTTCTGCGGGAACCTCGGCCACCCGGCGGTCCACCTCCTCCTGGACCTTGGCCTCGCGAAACCCGACGGCATCTTCTGCTTGGGTGACTTGGCGCTCCCTCATCTCCAATTGTTCAAGCTCGAGGTTGCGCTCCACGGCCTCCAGCGCCAACGCCTCCGCGGTCTTCCGGAACTCTTCCTCCTCGATAGGCGTCCCCCTCAGCGATGCAAGGGCGGCTCTACGCGCTTCCACCTGCTGCTCAAGGGACGCACTCCAGGCCTGGAGCTCCCACGCGTGCTTCTCCGCAGCCTCGCGGCGGCGGTCAGCCTCACGAGCCTCTTCCAAGGCTCGCGAGCAGGCTTCATGGGCAACCTTGAGGGATGCCTCGGCCTTCGCGTTCTCGAGGTCGCGCTGATAGCGGCCGAGGTTGATGGCCACCCTCAGCTTGCGCCGTTCCTTCGTCAATCGGAGGCCTTCAGCCTCAAGGCGCGAGTCGACACCCGCGAGCTCTTCACCAAGTCGGCTCATTGCACCCATTGCCTCCTGGAAGAGCTCATGACGAACTACACTCCGCCCGCGCTCGAGCTCGTACGCTCGGCCTACCTCGTCCTCCACCTCGGGGGCTGCGGGCGGGGCACCAAGCGGCATACCACCCTTCAGCAGGGGACTGGGGGTTGGTGCTGCACCTGGTGTCAACCGGCCCTCGTAAGGAGCCGAGCCAATCGGGGCTCGCTGTTTGAAGAGAAGGCGAAGATCGAGGTCAACCAGAGGAGGGTCTCGGGCACGCCCGCCAAGCTCCACGCCAGACCGTGGGGTAGGGGCGACGAAGCCGCAGGCTCAGCGTGCCATGAAGGCAGGAACACTCCCTCAGCTGCCCCTGCTCCAGGGGCGGCAAGCGGACCAGGAATGCTTGAGGTCGATGGGGGAGTTGAGGAAGGAGGAGGCCGCTTCTCAGGAGACGCAACAGCCTCGACGGAAGGAGCCCTGAAGGACTAATGTCAGGAGGAGGAAATAGCAAGCAAGAAGCCACAACAGTACGGTACTTACACGTCGATGGTGATGTACTTCCGTCGCTTCAACGGCCCGAAGATATTGCTGCCGCTAGGGGATCCTTTCCTCTTGCGGAGCTCGTCGAAGTCCACGCAAAGACGACCGAAGCGCTGGACGTGACGGCCGGTGCGCAGCGGGGCCGAAGAAAAGCTGGGGTGGACAGCTTCAGGGGTGCCCGGTTGCGGCGAACAGCCGGGCACCGTCTCACCATAACCTCCCGAGGCCCCTGGAGCCTTGGCCTTGGGAGCCGCATGCCGTGTCTCCTTTGTGACCGACGGCTCAGGAGAAGGGTCGTAAGCCCCCGAGGACGACGCCCCAGGATCACCACTCAGCATATGCTCCACAGTGCTCAAGCCACTGGCCCCCCTCGGAGCTCGCCCTCCTGCACCTTCACCAAGGGCGAGCTCGGCACCGGCGGCAAGGAATGGAACCACATCGATGTGGTTCTTGCGGGACCCCACCAGGCTGATTGGGCACAGCCCCCACTCATCAAAGGAAGGCATGCTCGCAGCAAATGCGGATTTGTTCTCGCAGCGGTACAATAGGCAGCTATTCCTGGGCATGTCGTCCGGCAGAGGCACACCCGATAGGATCATGAGCACCGTTTGCCGTTGCTACCTCTTGAGCACTGCGTTGGTTTTCCCTTGAAGAGGAAAGGGTGATGCAGCAAAGTAGCGTAAGTATTTCCATCAGTTTTTGAGAACCAAGGTATCAATCCAGTAGGAGACCACGCACGAGTCCCTCGCACCTATACAAACAAATAAATCCTCGCAACCAACGCGATAAGGGGTTGTCAATCCCTACACGGTCACTTACGAGAGTGAGATATGATAGATATGATAAGATAATATTTTTGGTATTTTTATGATAAAGATGCAAAGTAAAATAAAAGGCAATAAAAATAACTAAGTGTTGGAAGATTAATATGATGGAAAATAGACCCGGGGGCCATAGGTTTCACTAGTGGCTTCTCTCAAGAGCATAAGTGTTTACGGTGGGTGAACAAATTACTGTTGAGCAATTGACAGAATTGAGCATAGTTATGAGAATATCTAGGTATGATCATGTATATAGGCATCACGTCGAGACAAGTAGACCGACTCACCTGCATCTACTACTATTACTCCCCACATCGACCGCTATCCAGCATGCATCTAGAGTATTAAGTTCATAAGAACAGAGTAACACTTTAAGCAAGATGACATGATGTAGAGGATAAACTCATGCAATATGATATAAACCCCATCTTTTTATCCTCGATGGCAACAATACAATCGTGCCTTGCTGCCCCTCATCCTTTGGGAAAGGACACCACAAGATTGAACCCAAAGCTAAGCACTTCTCCCAATTCAAGAAAGATCAATCTAGTAGGCCAAACCAAACTGATAATTCGAAGAGACTTGCAAAGATAACCAAACATACATAAGAGAATTCAGAAGATTCAAATATTGTTCATAGATAAACTCGATCATAAACCCACAATTCATCGGTCTCAACAAACACACCGCAAAAGAAGATTACATCGAATAGATCTCCACAAGAGAGGGGGAGAACATTGTATTGAGATCCAAAAAGATAGAAGAAGACATCTAGCTAATAACTATGGACCCAAAGTTCTGAAGTAAATTACTCACACATCGTCGGAGAGGCTATGGTGTTGATGTAGAAGCCCTCCGTGATCGATGCCCCCTCCGGCGGAGCTCCAGAACAGGCCCTAAGATGGGATCTCATGGGTACAGAAGGTTGCGGCGGTGGAATTAGGTTTTTGTCTCCGTATCTGGTAGTTTGGGGATACATAGGTATATATAGGAGGAAGGAGTACGTCGGTGGAGCAACATGGGGCCCACGATGGTGGAGGGCGTGCCCAGGGTGGGTAGGCGCGCCCCCTACCTCGTGGCTTCTTGGTAGCTTTCTTGACTAGGGTCCAAGTCCTCTGGATCATGTTCGTTCCAAAAATCACGTTCCCGAAGGTTTCATTCCGTTTGGACTCCGTTTGATATTCTTTTTCTGCGAAACTCTGAAATAGGCAAAAAACATCAATTCTGGGCAGGGCCTCCGGTTAATAGGTTAGTCCCAAAAATAATATAAAAGTGTATAATAAAGCCCAATAATGTCCAAAACAGAAGATAATATAACATGGAGCAATCAAAATATATAAATACGTTGGAGACATATCAAGCATCCCCAAGCTTAATTCCTGCTCGTCCTCGATTAGGTAAATGATAAAAACAAAATTTTTGATGTGGAATGCTACTTGGCATAATTTCAATGTAATTCTTCTTAATTGTGGTATGAATATTCAGATCCAAAAGATTCAAGATAAAAGTTCAATATTGACATAAAAATAATAATACTTCAAGCATACTAACTAAGCAATTATGTCCTCTCAAAATAACATGGCCAAAGAAAGTTCATCCCTACAAAATCATATAGTTTAGTCATGCTCCATTTTCGTTACACAAGAATGCTCTCATCATGCACAACCCAGATGACAAGCCAAGCAATTGTTTCATATTTAGTAATCTCAAACTTTTTCAACCTTCACGCAATACATGAGCGTCAGCCATGGATATAGCACTATGGGTGGAATAGAATATGATGATGGGGGTTATGTGGAGAAGACAAAAAAGGAGAAAGTCTCACATCAACGAGGCTAATCAATGAGCTATGGAGATGCCCATCGATTGATGTTAATGCAAGGAGTAGGGATTGCCATGCAGCTGATGCACTAGAGCTATAAATATATGAAAGCTCAACAAAAGAAACTAAGTGGGTGTGCATCCAACTTGTTTGCTCACGAAGACCTCGGGCACTTGAGGAGGCCCATTGTTGGAATATACAAGCCAAGTTCTATAATGAAAAATTCCCACTAGTATATGAAAATGACAAAACAAGAGACTCTCTATCATGAAGATTATGGTGCTACTTTGAAGCACAAGTGTGGTAAAAGGATAGTAACATTGTCACTTCTCTCTTTTTCTCTAATTTTTTGGGCCTTCTCTTTTTTATGGCCTTTCTCTCTCTTTTTTTTACATTCCTCACTTGGGACAGTGCTCTAGAAAATGATGATCATCACACTTCTATTTATTTACAACTCAACGATTACAAGTCGATACTAGAACAAAGTATGACTCTATATGAATGCCTCCGGTGGTGTACCGGGATATGCAATGAACCAAGAGTGACATGTATGAAAAAATTATGAACGGTGGCTTTGCCACAAATACTATGTCAACTACATGATCATGCAAAGCAATATGAGAATGATGAACATGTCATGATAAATGGAATGGTGGAAAGTTGCATGGCAATATATCTCGGAATGGCTATGGAAATGCCATAATAGGTAGGTATGGTGGCTGTTTTGAGGAAGATATAAGGAGGTTTATGTGTGAAAGAGCGTATCATATCATGGGGTTTGGATGCACCGGCGAAGTTTGCACCAACTCTCAATGTGAGAAAGGGCAATGCACGGTACCGAAGAGGCTAGCAATGATGGAAAGGTGAGAGTGCGTATAATCCATGGACTCAACATTAGTCATAAATAACTCACATACTTATTGCAAAAATCTAGAAGTCATCAAAAACCAAGCACTACGCGCATGCTCCTAGGGGGATAGATTGGTAGGAAAAGACCATCGCTCGTCCCCGACCGCCACTCATAAGGAGGACAATCAAAGAACACCTCATGTTTCAAATTTGTTACATAACGTTTACCATACGTGCATGCTATGGGACTTGCAAACTTCAACACAAGTATTTCTCAAATTCACAACTACTCAACTAGCACAACTTTAATATCACTACCTCCATATCTCAAAACAATCATCAATCATAAAACTTCTCTTAGTATTCAAAACACTCATAAGAAAGTTTTTACTAATCTTGAATACCTAGCATATTAGGATTATTTAAGCAAATTACCATGCTATTTAAGACTCTCAAAATAATCTAAGTGAAGCATTAGAGATCAGTAGTTTCTATAAAACAAATCCACCACCGTGCTCTAAAAGATATAAGTGAAGTACTAGAGCAAAAACTATATAACTCAAAAGATATAAGTGAAGCGCATAGAAGATTCTAATAATTTCCGAATTATGTGTGTCTCTCTCAAAAGGTGTGTACAGCAAAGATGATTGTGGTAAACTAAAAAAAATAGAGACTCAAATAATACAAGACGCTACAAGCAAAACACATATCATGTGGTGAACAAAAATATAGCTCCAAGTAAAGTTATCGATGGAAGTAGACGAAAGAGGGGATGCCTTCCGGGGCATCCCCAAGCTTTGGCTTTTAGGTGTCCTTAGATTATCTTGGTGCTGCCATGGGCATCCCCAAGCTTAGGCTCTTACCACTCCTTGTTCCATAATCCATCAAATCTTTCACCCAAAACTTGAAAACTTCACAACACAAAACTCAGCAGAAAATCTCGTGAGCTCCGTTAGCGAAAGAAAACAAAAGACCACTTCAATGTACTGTAATGAACTCATTCTTTATTTATATTGGTGTTAAACCTACTGTATTCCAACTTCTCTATGGTTTATAAACTATTTTACTAGCCATAGATTCATCAAAATAAGCAAACAACACACGAAAAACAGAATCTGTCAAAAACAGAACAGTCTGTAGTAATATGTAACTAACGCAAACTTCTGGAACTCCAAAAAACCAGAAAAAATAGGAAGACCTAGATTTTTTTTATTGATCAGCATAAATTTGAATCAATATTTTATCACGTTCTGGTGATTTTTAACAATTATTTTCGTGAACCAAAAGTTTCTGGAATTTTTTGCAAGATCAAATAACTATCATCCAAGAGGATCCTATAGGTTTAACTTGGCACAAACACTAATTAAAACATAAAAAACATCTAACCAGAGGCTATAACAAATATTTATTCCTAAACAGAAGTAAAAAGCAAAAAACTGAAAATAAAATTGGGTTGCCTCCCAACAAGTGCTATCGTTTAACGCCCCTAGCTAGGCATAATAGCAAGGATAGATCTAGGTATTGCCATCTTTGGTAGGCAATCCTTCAATGAGGCATCTATCATCCTTGGGAGTTTCTTTATTTTTATTGATTATCAAACTTTTAGGCACAAGATCGAAAAATTCATTTGTAGCAAATGGTTCCTTATCGATAGCAAAAAGATCAGGATGAATACTTATAGATTTGAGATCCGCAGTTTCCTTACTAGAGGGTTCACCCTTATTTTTAGGAACATACATAAGCTTGGCAATTTTCGTTGGAGGACTAGGAGTATTTTTTACGGAAGAAAAAGCGGTTCCCAAGTTGGTAATGATACCCTCAAGTTCATAGATTCTAGTAGAATCCTGATTTATTCTTTCATTAACTATGGGTTCCTTCTCCTTACTATTTTTCAAAGTGACTCCTACTTTAGATCCGTATTGGGTAATTTGGTTGTGGATCTTTTTATCCAAATTTTCAATTAGCTCTACGGTAGAAACTTTATTTTCAATAATTTCAAGTGTTTGCATTACATGTTCCAAAGTTAAAATAGTTGCATTAACCAAAAGAGGTGGTGAGCCAATCAAATCTATTATAGCATTATAAAAGTCAAAAGTATGGCTACCCAAGAAATTCCCTCTGGTAATGGTGTCAAGAATATATTTATACCAAGGATTAGCACCTACATAAAAATTGCGGAGAAGAACGGAAGTAGATTGCTTCCTGGTAGATCTATTTTGAGCATTGGAAATTCTGTACCAAGCGTCTTTTAGATTTTCTCCCTCCCTTCGTTTAAAATTGAGAACTTCACTTTCGGGAGACAACGGAGAAGATAAAGGACTAGCCATGACGACAAGGCAACAAAAATGAAAAAGAGGCGACAGAAAAGAGAGGGCGAATAAAACGACAAGGGTGAAGTGGGGGAGAGGAAAACGAGAGGCAAATGTCAAATAATGTAATGCGGGAGATAAGGGTTTGTGATAGGTACTTGGTATGTTGACTTTTGCGTAGGCCTCCCCGGCAACGGCGCCAGAATTCCTTCTTGCTACCTCTTGAGCACTGCATTGGTTTCTCTTGAAGAGGAAAGGGTGATGCAACAAAGTAGCGTAAGTATTTCCCTCAATTTTTGAGAACCATGGTATCAATCCAGTAGGAGACCACGCACGAGTCCCTCGCACCTACACAAACAAATAAATCCTCGCAACCAATGCGATAAGGGGTTGTCAATCCCTACACGGTCACTTACGAGAGTGAGATACGATAGATATGATAAGATAATATTTTTGGTATTTTTATGATAAAGATGCAAAGTAAAATAAAAGGCAATAAAAATAACTAAGTGTTGGAAGATTAATATGATGGAAAATAGACACGGGGGCCATAGGTTTCACTAGTGGCTTCTCTCAAGAGCATAAGTATTTATGGTGGGTGAACAAATTACTATTGAGCAATTGACAGAACTGAGCATAGTTATGAGAATATCTAGGTATGATCCTGTATATAGGCATCACGTCCGAGACAAGTAGACCGACTCCTGCCTGCATATACTACTATTACTCCACACATCGACCGCTATCCAGCATGCATCTAGAGTATTAAGTTCATAAGAATAGAGTAACGCTTTAAGCAAGATGACATGATGTAGAGGGATAAACTCATGAAATATGATATAAACCCCATCTTGTTATCCTCGATGGCAACGATACAATACGTGCCTTGCTGTCCCTACTGTCACTGGGAAAGGACACCGCAAGATTGAACCCAAAGCTAAGCACTTCTCCCAATGCAAGATAGATCAATCTAGTAGGCCAAACCAAACTGATAATTCGAAGAGACTTGCAAAGATAACCAATCATACATAAAAGAATTCAGAAGATTCAAATATTGTTCATAGATAAACTTGATCATAAACCCACAATTCATCGATCTCAGTAAACACACCGCAAAAGAAGATTACATCGAATAGATCTCCACAAGAGAGGGGGAGAACATAGTTTTGAGATCCAAAAAGAGAGAAGAAGCCATCTAGCTAATAACTATGGACCCGAAGGTCTGAAGTAAACTACTCACACATCATTGTAGAGGCTATGGTGTTGATGTAGAAGCCCTCCATGATCGATGCCCCCTCCGGCGGAGCTCCGGAACAGGCCCCAAGATGGGATCTCACGGGTACAGAAGGTTGCGACGGTGGAATTAGGTTTTTGGCTCCGTATCTGGTAGTTTGGGGATACGTAGGTACATATAGGAGGAAGGAGTACGTCGGTGGAGCAATATGGGGCCGACAAGGGTGGAGGGCGCGCCCAGGGGGGTAGGCGCGCCCCCTACCTCGTGGCTTCCTGGTAGCTTTCTTGATGTAGGGTCCAAGTCCTCTGGATCATGTTCGTTGCGAAAATCACGTTCCCGAAGGTTTCATTCCGTTTGGACTCCGTTTGATATTCTTTTTCTGCGAAACTCTGAAATAGGCAAAAAACAACAATTCTGGGCTGGGCCTTCAGTTAATAGGTTAGTCCCAAAAATAATATAAAAGTGTATAATAAAGCCCAATAATGTCCAAAACAGAAGATAATATAGCATGAAGCAATAAAAAATTATAGATACGTTGGAGACGTATCAGCCGCGTCGCAAGAGGAAGCCCCTTCTCCTGAAACCTCATATGATCCTGGCTGTTGAGCAAGTCCCACATCGGGCGGGAGTGGCGCTGAAGCGGAGCGACTCGACGCTTGATGAACTCCTTCACCACCATAGGCGCAGTCACGCCGCGGTCCTTCAACCTCCTCAGCGTAGCCCAGACGGGGGCAAGGCGGGGGCTCGCGATCTTCTGATGGCCCCAGCCAGAGTTTGGAACAGGAGGTCCCATCGGAACTTGGAGCAGAGGGCTTAGCACGCCGGCGTTAACAAACACCCAACATGTACGGAAATCGCTCGTGGATGGAGGAAGCTCGAGGTCAATCCCCGTGCCCGCTGTCGCGGCCACGGCTTGGAAGCCCACGCACCCTGAGCTCTGCCGGGGACCGGTCAGATGCAATGAGAAGAAGTGGCGGAGGAGGGCCACAGAAGGAGCGATGGCCACCATGGCCTTGCACAAAAAGGCGAAGACAGCAAGAAGGGTCATAGATTGGGGGTCGAGATGAAGCATGTGGATCTGATAATGCTCGAGCAGCGCGTTGAAGAAGGCGGAGAAGGGAGGAATCAGGCCATCCCAGAGGGCATCTATGAAGATCGGGACTTCAGTGGCTGCCCGTGCCATGTGACTGCGAGACGTGGGCCAATCCACCATCTCTCCCCACTCGTTGAAATCAGAGGCGAGCATGGGGTGCACCTTGTCCATGGCCTCGTCGTTGAGCACCCGAGGCCGGCCGAGCGCAGGCTCAGAGGACGGAGGCGCAGCTGGCAGAGACAGAGGTTTCTTCCCCTTTTCAGCCTATTTCAGCGCCATGGCGATGAAGCAGGCGGAGCGCAAGTCAGATTGGGAGGGCGAAGCAGGGCCTCAAGGAAGCAGGGAGATTGGAGGAGCCATACATGGGCAGAGGAAGAATAACTGCGCGAGGTGCGGGGGCCGCATAGCCAGGCAGATTCAAGGGCAGCGTGGGGAAGCGGAGACGCCCACGTCCGATCAACCGCCACGCGTCAACCGAGGCCGCAGGATTTTGGGTCCCGCGGTGCTCCGAACTTGACCCTTGGCTTCGCCGCGAATCCAAGCCCGAGCGCACCTTGGGCCCGGGGGCTACTGTCGGTGTTCTAGGAACGGGGGTCCCCAGACTTGCCTGCCTGCGGCCCGCGGCGTGGCTAAGCCAGCAGGCCGTACGGCCCATCTTCATCGACAAGGCATCCTAGACCCTCGCGAGGGGCCAAGCCTCGCGAGGCGGACGACGCAAGACCTCCTCAGGAGTGGCCTAGTCAGGCAGGCTCACGAGGAGCAGAGATGACACGACGGGGCAAACCTCATGAGGCTCTCGTGACGTGAGCCATGATGATCGGCACCAGGCAGGCGCCAGTGCGCGCAGCGTCCTTGTTTCCCCTTTGGTGTTAATGAAGGAAATATGCCCTAGAGGCAATAATAAAGTTATTATTTATTTCCTTATATCATGATAAATGTTTATTATTCATGCTAGAATTGTATTAACCGGAAACATAATACATGTGTGAATACATAGACAAACAGAGTGTCACTAGTATGCCTCTACTTGACTAGCTCGTTGATCGAAGATGGTTATGTTTCCTAACCATAGACATGAGTTGTCATTTGATTAACGGGATCACATCATTAGGAGAATGATCTGATTGACATGACCCATTCCGTTAGTCTAGCACTTGATCGTTTAGTATATTGCTATTGCTTTCTTCATGACCTATACATGTTCCTGTAACTATGAGATTATGCAACTCCGTTTACGGAGGAACACTTTGGGTACTACCAAACGTCACAACGTATCGGGTGATTATAAAGGAGTACTACAGGTGTCTCCAAAGGTACATGTTGGGTTGGCGATTTGAGATTAGGTTTTGTCACTCCGATTGTCGGAGAGGTATCTCTGGCCCTCTCGGTAAACACATCACATAAGCCTTGCAAGCATTGCAACTAATAAGTTAGTTGCAAGATGATGTATTACGGAACGAGTAAAGAGACTTGCCGTAACGAGATTGAACTAGGTATTGGATACCGACGATCGAATCTCGGGCAAGTAACATACCGATGACAAAGGAACAACGTATGTTGTTATGCGGTTTGACCGATAAAGATCTTCGTAGAATATGTAGGAACCAATATGGGCATCCAGGTTCCGCTATTGGTTATTGACCGAGAATAGTTCTAGGTCATGTCTACATAGTTCTCGAACCCGTAGGGTCCGCACGCTTAAGGTTTCGATGATGGTTATATTATGAGTTTATGAGTTTTGATGTACCGAAGGAGTTCGAGTCCCGGATGAGATCGGGACATGACAAGGAGTCTCGAAATGGTCGAGACGTAAAGATCGATATATTGGACGACTATATTCGAGTTCGGAAAGGTTCGAATGATTCGGTATTTTTCGAGTACCGGAGAGTTACGGGAATTCGTCGGGAGAAGTATTGGGCCTTATTGGGCCCTGCAGAAAAAGAGAGGGGCTGCCTAGGGCAGGCCGCGCGCCCAAGGCCTAGTCCGAATTGGACTAGGGAGGGGCCGCACCCTTCCTCCCTTCCCCTCCTTCTCTCCTACTCCTACTAGGAAAGGAGGAGTCCTACTCCCGGGGAGTAGGACTCCCCCCCTAATCGCCTCCTCCCTTGGCCGCCACCTCCTCCTTGCTCCTTTATATACGGGGCAGGGGGCACCCCATGACACAAGTTGATCTACGGATCGTTCCTTAGCCGTGTGCGGTGCCCTCTCCACCATATTCCACTTCGGTCATATCGTCATGAGCTTAGGCGAAGCCCTGCGCCGGTGAAGTCATATCGTCGCGGAGCTTAGGCGAAGCCCTGCGTCGGTGGAGCATCATCATCGCCCCACGCCGTCGTCTTGACGGAACTCATCCCGACACTTTGCTGGATCGAGTCCGGGATCGCCATCGAGCTGAACGTGTGCAGAACTCGGAGGTGCCGTGACGCTTGGTGCTTGGATCGGTCGGATCGTGAAGACGTCGACTACATCAACCACGTTGTTATAACGCTTCCGCTTCGGTCTCACGAGGGCGTGGACAGACACTCTCTCCTCTCGCTGCTATGCCATCACCATGGTCTTGCGTGTGCGTAGGAATTTTTTGAAATTACTACGTTACCCAACAAAGGCATCCGAGCCAGGTTTTATGCGTTGATGTCATATGCACGAGTAGAACACAAGTGAGTTGTGGGCGATATAAGTCATACTGCTTACCAGCATGTCATACTTTGGTTCGGCGGTATTGTGAGATGAAGTGGCCGGACCGACATTACGCCAGACGCTTACGCGAGACTGGTTTCACCGCTTGAGCACTAGTTGCTTAAAGGTGACCGCGGTGTCGGTTTCTCTCACTTTAGTTGAACCGAGTGTGGCTACGCCCGGTCCTTGCGAAGGTTAAAACAACACCAACTTGACAAACTATCGTTGTGGTTTTGATGCGTAGGTAAGAACGGTTCTTGCTCAGCCCGTAGCAGCCACGTAAAACTTGCAACAACAAAGTAGAGGACGCCTAACTTGTTTTTGCAGGGCATGTTGTGATGTGATGTGGTCAAGACGTGATGCTATATTTTATTGTATGAGATGATCATGTTTTGTAACCGAGTTATCGGCAATCGGCAGGAGCCATATGGTTGTCGCTTATTGTATGAAATGCAACGCCATGTAATTGCTTTACTTTATCACTAAGCAGAGCGATAGTCGAGAAGCAATAGTTGGCGAGACGACAACGATGCTACGATGGAGATCAAGGTGTCGCGCCGGTGACGATGGTGATCATGACGGTGCTTCGGAGATGGAGATCACAAACACAAGATGATGATGACCATATCATATCACTTATATTGATTGCATGTGATGTTTATCCTTTATGCATCTTATCTTGCTTTGATTGACGGTAGCATTATAAGATGATCTCTCACTAAAATTATCAAGAAGTGTTCTCCCTGAGTATGCACCGCTGCGAAAGTTCTTCGTGCTGAGACACCACGTGATGATCGGGTGTGATAGGCTCTACGTTCAAATACAACGGGTGCAAAACAGTTGCACACGCAGAATACTCAGGTTAAACTTGACGAGCCTAGCATATAACAGATATGGCCTCGGAACACGGAGACCGAAAGGTCGAGCGTGAATCATATAGTAGATATGATCAACATAGTGATGTTCACCATTGAAACTACTCCATCTCACGTGATGATCGGACATGGTTTAGTTGATTTGGATCACGTAATCACTTAGATGACTAGAGAGATGTCTATCTAAGAGGGAGTTCTTAAGTAATATGATTAATTGAACTTTAATTTATCATGAACTTAGTCCTGGTAGTATTTTGCAAATTATATTGTAGATCAATAGCTCGCGTTGTTGCTTCCCTATGCTTTTATATGTTTGTTTTGATATGTTCCTAGAGAAAAAATATATTGAAAATTGTTAGTAGCAATGATGCGGATTGGATCCGTGATCTGAGGTTTATCCTCATTGCTGCACAGAAGAATTATGTCCTTAATGCACCGCTAGGTGACAAACCTACTGCAGGAGCAGATGCAGACATTATGAACGTTTGGCTAGCTCAAAAGGATGACTACTTGATAGTTTAGTGCACCATGCTTAAACGGCTTAGAATCGGGACTTCAAAGACGTTTTGAACGTCATGGACCATATGAGATGTTCCAGGAGTTGAAGTTAATATTTCCAGCAAATACCCGAGTTGAGAGATATGAAGTCTCCAACAAGTTCTATAGCTAAAAGATGGAGGAGAATCGCTCAACTAGTGAGCATGTGCTCAAATTGTCTGGGTACTTTAATCGCTTGAATCAAGTGGGAGTTAATCTTCCAGATAAGATAGTGATTGACAGAATTCTCTAGTCACCATCACTAAGTTACTAGAACTTCGTGATGAACTACAGTATGCAAGGGATGACGAAAACGATCCCGAGCTCTTCGTGATGTTGAAATCGACGAAGGTAGAAATCAAGAAAGAGCATCAAGTGTTGATGATTGACAAGACCACTAGTTTCAAGAGAAGGGCAAAGGAAATAAAGGGAACTTCAAGTAGAAAGACAAGTAAGTTGTCACTCCTGCGAAGAAGCCCAAAGCTGGACCAAAGCCTGAACCGAGTGCTTACACTCGCAAAGGAAATGGTCACCGAAGCGGAAATGCCCTGAATATTTGGTGGATAATAAGGATGGCAAAGTGAACAAAAGTATATTTGATATACAGGTTATTGATGTGTGCCTTACTAGTGTTTATAGTAGCCCCGAGTATTTGATACTGTTCGGTTGCTAAGATTAGTAACTCAAACAGGAGTTACGAATAAACAGAGACTAGTTAAAGGGAAGTGACGATGAGTATTGGAAGTAGTTCCAAGATTGATATGATCATCATCGCACACTCACTATACTCTCGGGATTAGTGTTGAACCTAAGTAAATGTTATTTGGCGTTTGCGTTGAGCATAAATATGATTTGATCATGTTTAATGCAATACGGTTATTCATTTAAGTAAGAGAATAAATTGTTGTTCTGTTTACATGAATAAAACCTTATATGGTTACACACCCAATGAAAATGGTTCATTGGATCTCGATCATAGTGATACACATATTCATAATATTGAAACCATAAGATGCAAAGTTAATAATGATAGTGCAACTTATTTGTGGCACTTGCCGCTTAGGTCATATTGGTGTAAAGCGCATGAAGAAACTCCATGTCGATGGACTTTGGAATCACTTGGTTATGAATCATTTGATACTTGCGAACCGTGCCTTTGGGCAAGATGACTAAAACTCCGCTCTCCGAACAATGGAACAAGCTACTGACTTATTGGAAATAATACATACCGATGTATGCGATCCAATGAGTGTTGATGCTCGTGGCAAGTATCGTTATTTTCTAACCTTCACATGATGATTTGAGCAGATATGGGTATATCTACTTGATGAAACATAAGTCTGAAATAGTTGAAAGGTTCAAAGAATTTCAGAGTGAAGTGGAAAAATCATCGTAACAAGAAAATAAAGTTTCTGCGATCTGATCGCGAAGACGAATAATTGAGTTACGAGTTTGGTCTTCAATTAAAATAATGTGGAATAGTTTCACAGCTCACGCCACCTGGAACACCACAATGTTATGGTGTGTCCGAATGTCGTAACCGCACTTTATTGGATATGATGCGATCTATGATGTCTCTTATCGGTTTACCACTATCATTTTGGGGTTATGCATTAGAGACAGCTGCATTCACATTTAAAAGGGCACCATCTAAATACGTTGAGACGACACCGTATGAACTATGGTTTAGTAGTAAACCTAAGCTGTCGTTTCTTAAAGTTTGGAATTGTGATGCTTATGTGAAAAAGTTTTCACCTGATAAGCTCGAACCCAAATCGGAAAAGTGCGTCTTCATAGAATACCCAAAGGTAACTATTGGGTACAACTTCTATCACAGATCCGAAGGCAAGTTTTTCATTGCTAAGATGGATCCTTTCTAGAGAATAAGTTTCTCTCGAAAGAAGTGAATGGGAGGAAAGTAGAACTTGATGAGGTAATTGTACCTTCTCCCTTATTGGAAAGTAGTTCATCACAGAAATCAGTTCTAGTGATTCCTACACCAATTAGTGAGGAAGTTAATGATGATGATCATGAAACTTCAGATCAAGTTGCTACCAAACCTCGTAGGTCTTCCAGAGTAAGATCCGCACCAGAGTGGTACGGTAATCATGTTCTGGAAGTCATGTTACTAGACCATGATGAACCTGCGAACTATGAGGAAGCGATGATGAGCCCAGATTCCGCGAAATGGCTTGAGTCCATAAAATCTGAGATAGGATCCATATATAAGAACAAAGTGTGGACTTTGGTTGACCTGCTCGATGATCAGCAAGTCAAGTTAAATAAATGGATCTTCAAGAGGAAGACGGACACTGATAGTAGTGTTACTATCTACAAAGCTCGACTTGTCAAAAAGGTTTTCGACAAGTTCAAGGTGTTGACTACAATGAGATTTTCTCAAACTGTAGCGATGCTTAAAGTCTGTCCGAATCATGTTAGCAATTGCCACATTTTATGAAATCTGGCAAATGGATGTCAAAACTACATTCTTTAATGGATTTATTAAAGAAGAGTTGTATATGATGCAACAGAAGGTTTTGTCAATCCTAAAGGTACTAACAAAATGTGCAAGCTCCAGCGATCCATCTATGGACCGGTGCAAGCATCTCGGAGTTGGAATACACGCTTTGATAAGTTGATCAAAGCATATAGTGTTATATGACTTACGGTGAAGCCTGTATTTACAAGAAAGTGAGTGGGAGCACTACAGCCTTTCTGATAAGTATATGTGAATGACATATTGTTGATCGGAAATAATGTAGAATTATTCTGCAAAGCATAAAGGAGTGTTTGAAAGGAGTTTTTTCAAAGAAAGACCTCGGTGAAGCTGCTTACATATTGAGCATCAAGATCTATAGAGATAGATCAAGACGCTTGATAAGTTTTTCAATGAATACATACCTTGACAAGATTTTGAAGTAGTTCAAAATGGAACAGTCAAAGAAAGAGTTCTTGCCTGTGTTACAAGGTGTGAGATTGAGTAAGACTCAAAACCCGACCACGGCAGAAGATAGAAAGAGAATGAAAGTCATTCCCTATGCATCAGCCATAGGTTCTATAAAGTATGTCATGCTGTGTACCAGATCTATTGCATACCCTACCACTAAGCTTGGCAAGGGAGTGCAATAGTGATCTAGGAGTAGATCAATGGACAGCGGTCAAAATTATCCTTAGTAGAATAAAGATATGTTTCTCGATTATGGAAGTGAAAAAAGGTTCGTCGTAAAGGGTTACGTCGATGCAAGTTTTAACACTAATCTAGATGACTCTGAGTCTCAATCTGGATACATATTGAAAGTGGGAGCAATTAGCTAGAGTAGCTCCGCAAGAGCATTGTAGACATAGAAATTTGCAAAATACTTACGGCTCTGAATGTGATGACCCGCTGACTAAAATTATCTCACAAGCAAAACATGATCACACCTTAGTACTCTTTGGGTGTTAATCACATAGCGATGTGAACTAGATTATTGACTAGTAAACCCTTTGGGTGTTGGTCACATGTCGATGTGAACTATGGGTGTTAACCACATATAGATGTGAACTATTGATGTTAAATCACATGGCGATGTGAACTAGATTATTGACTCTAGTGCAAGTGGGAGATCAAGGAAATATGCCCTAGAGGCAATAATAAAGTTATTATTTATTTCCTTATATCATGATAAATGTTTATTATTCATGCTAGAATTGTATTAACCGAAACATAATACATGTGTGAATACATAGACAAACAGAGTGTCACTAGTATGCCTCTACTTGACTAGCTCGTTAATCAAAGATGGTTATGTTTCCTAACCATAGACATGAGTTGTCATTTGATTAACGGGATCACATCATTAGGAGAATGATCTGATTGACATGACCCATTCCGTTAGCCTAGCACTTGATCGCTTAGTATATTGCTATTGCTTTCTTCATGACCTATACATGTTCCTGTAACTATGAGATTATGCAACTCCGCTTACGGAGGAACACTTTGGTACTACCAAACGTCTAACGTAATCGGGTGATTATAAAGGAGTACTACAGGTGTCTCCAAAGGTACATGTTGGGTTGGCGATTTCGAGATTAGGTTTTGTCACTCCGATTGTCGGAGAGGTATCTCTGGGCCCTCTCGGTAATACACATCACATAAGCCTTGCAAGCATTGCAACTAATAAGTTAGTTACAAGATGATGTATTACGGAACGAGTAAAGAGACTTGCCGGTAACGAGATTGAACTAGGTATTGGATACCGACGATCGAATCTCGGGCAAGTAACATACCGATGACAAAGGGAACAACGTATGTTGTTATGCGGTTTGACCGATAAAGATCTTCGTAGAATATGTAGGAACCAATATGGGCATCCAGGTTCCGCTATTGGTTATTGACCGAGAATAGTTCTAGGTCATGTCTACATAGTTCTCGAACCCGTAGGGTCCGCACGCTTAAGGTTTCGATGATGTTATATTATGAGTTTATGAGTTTTGATGTACCAAGGAGTTCGAGTCCCGGATGAGATCGGGGACATGACGAGGAGTCTTGAAATGGTCGAGACGTAAAGATCGATATATTGGACGACTATATTCGGAGTTCGGAAAGGTTCGAATGATTCGGTATTTTTCGAGTACCGGAGAGTTACGGAATTCGCCGGGAGAAGTATTGGGCCTTATTGGGCCCTGCGGAAAAGAGAGAGGGCTGCCTAGGGCAGGCCGCGCCCCCAAGGCCTAGTCCGAATTGACTAGGGGAGGGGCCACACCCCTTCCTCCCTTCCCTCCTTCTCTCCTACTCCTACTAGGAAAGGAGGAGTCCTACTCCCGGTGGGAGTAGGACTCCCCCCTGCGCCTCCTCCTTGGCCGCCACCTCCTCTTGCTCCTTTATATACGGGGGCAGGGGGCACCCCATGACACAAGTTGATCTACGGATCGTTCCTTAGCCGTGTGCGGTGCCCCTCCACCATATTCCACTTCGTCATATCGTCATGAGCTTAGGCGAAGCCCTGCGCCGGTGAAGTCATATCGTCGCGGAGCTTAGGCGAAGCCCTGCGTCGGTGGAGCATCATCATTGTCACCACGCCGTCGTCTTGTGGAACTCATCCCGACACTTTGCTGGATCGGAGTCCGGGATCGCCATCGAGCTGAACGTGTGCAGAACTCGGAGGTGCCGACGTTCGTGCTTGGATCGGTTGGATCGTGAAGACGTCGACTACATCAACAGCGTTGTTATAACGCTTCGCTTTCGGTCTCACGAGGGTACGTGGACAGACACTCTCTCCTCTCGTTGCTATGCCATCACCATGGTCTTGCGTGTGCGTAGGAAATTTTTTGAAATTACTATGTTACCCAACAGTTAAGGAGGCCAGCGTAGGCGAGGAGTACCGAGGCATCAGGCAAAGGTTGCTATATCGGTGCAACGAGACCAAGACCAGCAGGACGGCAAGACGGAGGTCACCACCAGAGCTTTTTGCAGGCGAAGACCGCTTTTGTCTGGATAGCTTGTACTAGCTGTCCCCCTTCAAATTTGCCCGCCGTTGTTGGCTCCCTTCCTGCTCAATATTTGGGAAGAGGACCAGGGCCCCTATAAATTGGTCTAGTCATCGTAGTAGCAGGCATCTCATCTTGGACTGGATCCACTCCATCCTCGACGCACAAGCTAGTAGAGCACAAGAACACCTCAACCTCAGGAGGCTGTTCTTCCCTCTGTACTGTTCATCATCAGCCCAAGAGGCAATCCACCACCACAACACTGGAGTAGGGTATTACACCACAACGGTGGCCCGAACCAGTATAAATCTCGTGTCTCTCTGTGCTGCGATTTCTTCGAGTTCGTCCGTGAGATCTTAGCGAGCTAGGGCATAGATCGGTAGGAGGGAAAGACTTCGCGCGCACCCCAGTGTTCGAACCTTAAGGGTTTGCCGGAACCCCACATCCGACAGATGCTCCTGGATCCAACGGTAGCTCTTGCCCCCTCACTTCTCACCCACACCACAGCTCAAACCCTACACTACAAAAAAAGACACTTCCGTGATGATAGTGTTTGTCACAGTAGGTCGCGTTTTCTGTCATGCATGTACATCCATGATGATTTTATGACAAAATCAAGATAGTCATACCTGTGCTGTCGTAGAAGTGTTCCATGACATTACCAAAATTATCATCACGGAAGTGTCCACTTCCATGACAATAAATCGCGCGTCACAGAAGTGCTTTCGTCAAGGGTGACCGACACGTGGCATCCACCGTAACGGAACGCCGTTAAGCTATCGGGTCCGGTTTTGGATCCAATAACCCGTTAATAGCTCCGACCAGTGGGGATTTTCTACGTGTAAAATCATCATTGGCTGGAGGAAACACGTGTCGGCTCACCGTTGGGACAGATGTCATCCACTCATTGGACCCAAAGCGCCTATGATACGTCGACACGTGGCACGGCCCAATAGAGGCCCATTCCTATGAAAAGGCCGGCCCATTTGACTTGGTCAAAAGGTGGCGGGCCGGCCCACGACAAGCCTGTTAATGGCATGTTCACATATAGCTCATTTACAGCCCGCTAACCCAGGGCCCGTTTACGGCCTATCCGAATTAGGCCCAGTAGCGTCATCTGGACCGTCCAATATAATTCCAGCCCGTCTTAACTTCCGGCCCATGTATGGACCATGACGTCTTTCGGCCCATATGAGGCCCTTATTACTCTTGGCCCATTAACGGCCCATGGTAAAACTGGCCCGTAATGAACAGTGTATCACTTTATACCCATTAACGACACGTGGTTAAACTGGCCCGTAATGAATAGTGTATCACTTTATACCCATTAACGACACGTGGTGAAACTGGCCCGTAATGAACAGTGCATCACTTTATACCCATTAACGGCCCATTATTCCGTTGGGCCGTTTCCAGCCCATGTTATCTTTCGGCCTTCTCGGGGCCCATTTATTCTTGGGCTCATTTCCACATTCGTTTACTTACGGCCCGTTACTGTCATTTTCTGCTTGTGGGCCAAATTCAGCCCGTGGTTACAGTCGGCCGTTTGTGGCCCGTTAATACGTTGGGCCGTTTTCATAGCATCATCAAAATATGGCCGATTAACAACGGCCCGTTATGGTCGGCCCATGAACGGACGATTTCAACTCTAGCCCATTTACGGCCATAATGTGGTATGTTATTGGCCCATGTTTGGCCAACCGATCATACGGCCCGTAGAAGGCCCATTGATGATACGACCCATAGAAGGCCCATTGTGTCTACGACCCGTATAAGGCCCATTGTTTCTACGCCACGTAGAAGGCCCATTGTTTCTATGGCCCTTAGAAGGCCCATTGTTTCTACGGCCCGTAGGAGGCCCATGTTAACTACAGCCGGTGGGCATCAAAGTTCGCCACCAGTGCAAATATAGGGAACACCCTACACTATACAAAAATTGCTTGCTGTTTTCTTCAGCCGGTGGCTGGACGTTAAGAACAAATTTTTTATCGCACCAAAACAAATTACAACTATAAAACAAAAGGAAGGTTGGCATAAAAGTTAACAGTCTAGCAGATAAATGCACCACCGAAGTTCGAAGCTCGGTTCATTTGACTTTGATATTACGTTTTCATGATGTATTGTCCGATGGAGCACCATAACCTTCGCCTTCAGTTCTCCTAGGCTCCTGAACAACATAGCAAATGTCTGATAGTCTGGTTTCAAAACCATGCATATCTTGACAACATTGAACAATGTCTCTCCTTGTTTCACAAAGGGTCTCTGTTAGGGAATGGACTTGTGTCTGGAGCGCAGATACAACACTGTTTTGAGCTTGCATATCTTGATCATGAGGCAGTTTGGACAATACTGCCTTAACAACCAACCCAGTATTACGCAGGAACGTGCTTTTGGCTCTGTTAGTGGACAGGTACTGACCCACTGCAGCAAGAGCTGACATTGCGGTTATAGTTGCCTCGCCACCTTCAGGAGGTGGCGGTTCCACCATTTTTTCCATAGCCCGCTGAAAAGTTGAGGTTTAACATTAGTAGTACCAGAACAGAAGATATTAAGGAGGCAGCAAAACCAAACAAAATAGCTTTGGTCTATATACAGAACTTTTTCTGGTGAACCCATGTAAAATAATAGTTGTATTTTATTGCAAAGTACATAATGAAACCAGGTTCCAAACATATGACCATGTACCATCGCTAATGTATTGTCTATTTCTTCACATTGTATTGAGAGCTAAGGATAAAGAGCCAAAGTTTATAATACGGTAAGCATAGTATGACATCATTCATATCACAAAACAACTAAGAACAGACAAACAGGCAATTGTAACGTTGTGTGGGCAAGTCCAGCACGAAACTAGATTACAGGTCAAGATCAAAGGAACATCACTCCTCTCTTTTAAACCTTGTAAGGTGCACTGATATGCTAAGACAATTGTGTATTAAATTGAAAAGAGTAATAGACATTGGCTGCAAACCATGCAGTTCAAGGCACAAGTCAGAGTAAGTAGTAGTTAAAATGCATGAGGATTAAGGACTTACAACAGCGGCTTTGACTGGTGTAGTCATGCCCTTCTTCTTGCTGGTGTGACAGTCCTTGAAGATTTCCACAACATTTGGTTCAGGTACTTTTTGGTCCTTGTGGGCTTTCCTCTGCATTTGGAACAAGTAAATATAGATCTAATAATATGGTACATCGAAAAGAGTGAAATAGCAGCTAATTACAACAACCTCGCAGTGTGTAATATAGCTACGAGATCCTGTCGTCTGTTGGAATTTCACTTTCGTACGGTTGGCCTTGTTCTTTGAACAGTTCACCTACAAGAAGATAGATTTGTGTGGCACATGCATAAATAGGACTTCAACATGTGATCGATCACACACACACACACACACACACACACACACACACACACACACACACACATATATATATATATATATATATATATATATATATATATATATATATATATATATATATATATATATATATATATATATATAATGTACTGATACTTGGATCGGACCAGTGTTTAACGAGGCCTATTCAGTCTTCATCATATATTTTCCATCGGAGATGTTTGGGCAAGTTCACCGTTAGTGTCGGGGAGAATCGATCGTGCCCCACGAGCACCTACGGACCTGGGTCCCTTGTGGTTCGGAGGGGGCGGAGATTGCACAAAGAGCGGATCGAGGCGATGCACACGAAGCGGATTTACCCAGCTTCGAGCTCTCCGGGAGATAATACTCCTACTGCTGCTTTGTGGATTATCTTGTGTTCTTGCTAGGGAGCAATGGGAGCTACAAGACCTAGCTTGAGTGTGGTTTCGTATGAGTGTGATGAACTAAGCGGAGCTGGACCGAACCAAACCTCCAAACCCAGTGAACCCTTTCTACGTTGCCCCTGGGCCTCCTTTTATAGGCACAAGGGGTCACCACATGTGGCAAGTAGAAAAGGGTATGATAGTAAAACATAGGTTGGTACACCGCTTTATACAAAGTACAGTAATCTATACCTAACTCGACGGCAAGGGACAAGGGTCATCAATGCCCGCCTCGCCGTCAACAAAGGTAACAGGACCGCCAAGTGCGCCTCCGCTTGCCATGATGGTAGCTTGTCGGCAGAGCTCGTCGCTACTCCCCGCCGGCTGCACAGCCCGTCGACACGCCAGATTGGGAGAGCCCGTGGTGACACGCTGGCGGGTGAGCTGGAGCGGAGATGAAGAGAGGTCGCCGCCCGGCAAGCGCCTTGCCGCTGCAGGAACCTTGTCGCTTGGGGGCTCGGCGCCCGCCAAGCCTTCCCGAAGCTCCTCTTGCGGGGCCTTGTTTCCTTCGCATACTGAGTGGCTTTCCGGCAAGCTCCTCTTGCCGGGTCTTGACTACTTTGTTCTTGAATGGCTCACCGGCAAGCTCCTCTTGCCGAGTCTTGTTTTCCAAGGGCGCAGAGGGTCTTGGCAGACGCCTTGCAAGGCTTGCCACGGGACGCTGCTACGATCGCCCGTGCCGAGTTCGGGGTACTAAGGTACCCCTACCTTAGTACACCGACAGAGCCCCGGCCTGGGCCATACACGGTGCCGAAGCGCTGTTGGGCCAGGCCCAAAACAGAGCACGAGCACGCGTGGCCTGGGTCCAAACCAAATCCACTCTGTGTCCACCGCGTTCCCCTGTAACGGCACGCGTCAATTGCGGTGTCGTGGGGAAGTGGGCGGCGTCTTGGTCGCCTCATCTGTCGCCTCAGTTCTGCATCTCCGCCACGTGGTTCCCATGCTCTTGGGGTCACGGACGGTGGAAGTGGGAAATTGGGCCGTTGCGAGCAGGGGCAGCAGGTCTGCCCCGATTCCCCGCTCTTCCTATGCCTTGATTCGCTGGCCGGGCGGCGAGCCCCACCTTGCTTCTTTTAAGAAGGGCGGAAGGGGCGCAGAAGCCCGCACTCTCCCATCTCTTCCTTTCTCAGCCGCTCCCCTTTCTCCCATTCGTCATGGAGAAAGGGAACCTTGGTTCTTCATCGGTGGCGGCGAGGGTCGCAGCTAGACAGCGCACCCTCCCAATCCCACGCCCGGGTGGCAGAGCCAGCCACAAGGGAAGAGGGAGGGGCGAGGTCGTGGGCGAGGTCGACGAGCTCGGGAAGAGGCGGACGAGGCGGCGCTGCCTCCGCCTCCCGGCGGTTCTCCGGGGGGCGAGGTCGTGGACGAGGTCGAGGCGCCGGGGAAGAGGCGGGCGGGCGGCGCGCCGTCTCTGCCCAGCTGGCGGTTCCTCCCCGCGGCCCGGTCCATACAGGGACGACCTTGCGAAGTTCTTCGTCAAGCTGCGCCCGGCGCCTCGTCGCCGCCTCGGCTTCCAGCCCGTCATGAGCGCCGATGGAGTCGGATCCGCCCGAGACATTGAGATCGCACATGAGGGGCTGGGATCAGCGCACGCGAGTCCGCGTTGTATTCCCAGCCCCTAATGTGATGTATCTTGATCGTGGGTGGAAGACGTTCGCCGCATCCACAACCTGTTTGGCGGGTTTACCTCCATTTTAAGTTAATGGAGGGTGATCTCTCTCCGTCAAGGTCTTGAGGATCTCGGCACTGGGCGAGGTGCTGTGTGGATAGCTCCTCCGACAGCGAAGATTCCTCCTCGAGCGAGAGTGGCGACGAGGAGAGCGACAGCGACGACGAGGGTAGCGGGCCCAACTAGTTGTCGGGCGCCGCTTCGCACGTCACCGGCGACCCCATCATCCGTGTCGTCGGCTCCTTGAACTCCCCGGGGTCGTCTCCTTGGGCGACTGGCGTAGGGAGGCTGCGGAAGGGGAAGAGGGATGGCGACAAGGCCGTCAAGTCGGAGTACGAGGGCGTAGTGCCCTCGACAGCATGCTGACGTCCTGCCGCCTCGTCTTCGAGCCCCGCTTCCTGCGCCGCCGTCCCCGTCTAGCCCTCGGAGAGCCCCCGGCATGTTCCATTGGTGCCTTCTGGCACCTGTAGCTCGCGTAGGCGCTCCTTTTGCCCTTCCCGCCTCCTTAACCTACCTCCTGAAGAGAGGGACAGAAAAAGGATTACGGGCATCTTATCTTTTTAATTTGTAAGCCTTCGGGCCTTATCCACATTTAAAAAATTGTAATCCTCTCTTTCATGTTTTTCATTCTCCATGGACTGTATCCGAGTAGAATGTTTTTAATGAAAAAGGGATGTTTGAGAAAGGCCGAAAGGCTTATCTGATACCGCAGCCCCAAAGAATCTGGCTTGCCGCAGCCCCCTGCAACTCGGCTTGCGGGGCTTGGATGCCAAGCACCTTTCTTCTCTTTGCTGTTATTTCAGTTCCGAGAACAATTTAGCTAGTGCCGCGATAAGTTATTTTGTAATATACACTATCTTAGGCAATCGAATGCAATGTTATTTCCTTTACTCGATTTCTTCCCTTGTATGTTTATACCCTCGCTTTCAAGGGAACTTGCGGCAGAGCACCCTTGCCATGGCGCCGAAAAGTGAACTTCAGCAGCTTCGTCAAGGGTCGCTAATGACAAGCAACCTTGTCGCGGACTAGCTGCAGCTCACTTAAGTTGTTGAGCGGACTCAAACAAAGTAAGGGCGCAAGCTAGTCGCGAAGTCGGTTCCTCCGCCGCAGGTTTTCCATACAAAGTACTATCGTTCGGGAAGATAACTTAAAACTTAAAACTGGTCGCTTAAACTTAGCAACTTAGCTTTTCTGTCGTCCATTTTCCGCAAGGCGACAGTTCCTCGGCGGCGCTATGCCCACACCATTATCTCCTCCTCCCCGGTTAACTTGTGGGTGGATGAACCTCCTTCTTGTTTGAGAAGAAAGAAGAGAAAAAAGTTATGGAGCCTAATGGCTCATTATCGCTTACGGTGCGGGTGCTGCACAAGATGTTAGTAAACACATGCATATATGATTATGAAAGCATGTATTGACAAAATGTCCGCAACCATAGGCTTTATTGATGCATCGGGTTCTGCCCGGCTTTGTACAAAGGATTACATGCAACAGCGGCAAGACTTGTACAAAAGGGTGGTTGCTTGAACGGGTTCCGACAACCGCTACATGGGTAAAACTTGCGAAGATGCTCTATGTTCCAGAATTGCTCACGGAAGGCCATCTTCGGTCTCAAGGCGGACAACACCGGGCCTAGTGAATTGTTTCACCCGATAAGGGCCTTCCCACTTCGGTGTCAACTTGTTGGAATTCTTGGCGGATTGAACGCGCCGAAGAACAAGGTTGCCTTCCTCGAAGCTTCGGCATTAACTGCGGCTATGGTAGCGACGCAAAGCTTGCTGGTAACGAGCAGCTCGTCAGAGCCTCGAAGACGATCTTCCTCGAGGAGCAGCGTCATCTTGTCGCAGCTGCTCTTGCTCAAGCTCATCATAAGCGAGCACTCGAGGTGACCCATATACGAAGTTCCGTGGGGAGAACTGCCTCGCTCCATAGACTAGAGCAAAGGGTGTCCGCCATGGCTCGATTTGGCGTCGCCTGATCGACTAAAGAACCACCGCAGCTCCTCGATCCAGTTCCTTCCGCACTTGCGCAACCTGTCGAAAGTTCTGGTCTTGAGTCCTCGCAGCACTTCAGCGTTTGCTCTCTCGCTGACCGTTGCTTCTCGGATGAGCAACGGAAGCAAAGCAGATCTTGGCGCCAAGATCTTGGGCGATCATGAAGGTGCGGCTCGTGAATTGTGTGCCGTTGTCGGTGATGATTCTGTTAGGAATCCCAAACGGCAAACAATTGACCAAGAACTTGACGGCCGATCGTGCTGTCACCTTCCTCATCTGGTTCCACTTCCGGCCACTTTGTGAACTTGTCGATTGCGACGCATAAGTACTCAAAGCCCCGACAGCTCGGGGAAGGGGTCGAGGATGTCGAGCCCCAGCACGAAAAGGGCGAGGATAAAGGATCGCTGGAGAGCTTGAGCTGGTTGGTGTATCTGTTTTGAATGGAACTGGCACGCTTCACACTTTGTTACTTGTGCAGTTGCATCCTGGAGGGCTTCGACAGAAGAAACATTGCGGAAAGCTTTGCGGCAAGTGCTCTTGCGCCAATGTGGTGACCACATATGCCTCCGTGTATCTCCGCCAACAGCTTACATCCATCTTCCCGCAAATACACTTCAATTTCACTCTGTTGAGTCTTCTTACATGTGATGTTGTCAACAAACTGGTACATACTTGACTGCCGGGCTACTTTTTCCGCTTCTTCTTGCTCTTCGGGAAGTTCTCATGTCTGAAGGAAATGGACGATTTGCTGTGCCCATGTTGGAGCCTGTGGCTCGACAACAAGGACTAAAGGTTCATCTATCATTGCGGGAACATCAGCTTCTACGGCAAGGACCTGTGGGTCCGCCGGAGCTCGATGATCCCCGGCAATCTTGCCGGAGCTAAACTTGTCGGGAGCGTTTGCTTCAACGATACAAACTACATGGTTTGTCGGAGCAGACTGCTCCTCAGTGATATTTGCGTTGGTCTTAGGGACCTTCTTGGCGGCGGCTTCAGAGAGCTCTGCCGGAAAGTAGTCGCCGGAAACCTATTTTCTCTTCTTGCTCTGTCCTGTTGATGTTGTTACGGTTGGCTGAGTCAGCTTGAGCACAAAACTCCCTGGTTCCACAGGTAACTTAAGTGCGGCACATTTGGAGAGGCCATCGGCTATATCATTACGAGCTCTTGGAACGTGTTCCATCTGCGCAGCCTTCAAAGTGCTCTTCTAGCTTTCTCACTTCATCGACGTAGGCTTCCATCAACGGACTCTGATAATCTTTATTTACTTGGCGGACGACAAGTTGCGAGTCCCCCCTGACAATGAGCTTCTTGATCCCAAGGTCCACCGCAATCCTGAGACCGGCAAGCAAGCCTTCATACTCTGCAGTATTATTTGTTGCTTGTTCCTTGGGAAAGTGCATCTGGACTATGTACTTGAGGTGCTCCCGGTGGGTGCGATAAGCAGCACGCCGGCACCGGCGCCTTTGCAGCAGAAGGCACCATCAAGTACATCAGCCACTCTTTATTTGCCTCCTTGACGGGATGCTTGTCTCGAATTTCCTCATCTTGCGCTGGCGTCCATTCTGCTATGAATTCTGCCAATGCCCTGCTCGATAGTTGAAGTGCTTTCAACTTGAGACCAAAGCTGGACAGTTCCAGCGCCACTCAACAATCCTGCTCTGCTGCGGATTTTGCAAAATCCTCTTAAGCGGAAAGCGAGTGACAACTGTTATCTCATGTGCTTGAAGTAATGGCGCAGCTTTCTCGAGGCCATGAGAAGGCGAAAAGCAGCTTCGACACCGAGTACCTTGATCTAGCCCCTGCAGAAGGGAACCGACAAAAGTAGACCGGGCGCTGCACCATCTTCTTACGTATCTTGTCGCAACCTGCGCTGATCCGTCCTTGTCGGGACCAGAGCTTGACGGCGAGGCCCCTTGCTCGTCGCTGGATGCGCTTGCCTCGGTTGCCGGCTCATCATCTGCCTCCCTCTCCGCTACTAATGCAGCACTAACCACTTGATTGGTTGCCACTATATACAACAACAACTTCTCTTGTGGCCTAGGTGCGACAAGTATTGGAGCGGAGGACAGGTATCTCTTCAAGTTCTGCAGCGCAGCCTCCGCTTCGGGAGTCCATTTCATTGGACCTGCCTTTTTCAAAATCTTGAAAAAGCGGCGAGGCGCGTTCAGCAGAACTTAGAGATGAACCTGAGAGCAGCCACGCAACCGCAAGCCTCCCGACATCCTTGACGCTTTGGTGCTTGATCTGCTCAATGGCCTTGATCTTGTCGGGATTGGCTTCAATTCCCGCCGAGATACAAAGAACCCGAGAAGCTTGCGGAAGGGACTCCAAACACGCACTTCTCGGGTTGAGCTTGAGGTTGATCTTGCGCAGATTTGCAAACGTCTCATCCAAATCCTGAACCAGAGTTGCTCGTCTTTGCTCTTGACCACTATGTCATCCATGTAAGCTTCTACATTTCGTGTATCCGAGGTCCAAAGGCATCATGGACTACCCTTGCAAAGGTTGAACCAGCATTCTTCAAACCGAAAGGCATCCGTATAAAGCGAGACGTGCCACATGGTGTAATGAATGCGGTTTTCTTCATCCTCTTCTCCTATGAAGATCGATGATATCCTGAATATGCATCAAGAAATGAAAGCGAGATCGCATCCAGCCGTGGAGTCAACAATCTGGTCGATCTGCGGCAAGGGAAACGGGTCCTTGGGACAAGCTTTATTAACATCGCGAAGTCAATACAAAGTCTCCATTTCCCATTAGCCTTGCGTCGACTACGGATTGGCCAACCACGGGGGTGGAGGACTCCTCGACAAGCCCTGCTGCTTCAATTTCTTGATTTCTTCGCTATGAACTCTTGGCGCTCCACCGCTGCTTCCTAACTCTTTGCTTGACGGGCGCCGCGTGAGGACAGACAGCTAAGTGGTGCTCAATTACTTTCACAGGGAACACCGGGATGTCGATGGTTGCCATGCAAACACATCGACATTCGCCCGCAGAAAACAACGAGCTCGCCTTCCTATTTAGGATCAAGCGTGGCACTGATGGTGAAGGTACCACCAGTGCCGTCCTCCTTGGCGGGTACCTTCTGTTGGGAAACGTAGTAATTTCAAAAATTTTCCTACGATCACGCAAGACCATGGTGATGGCATAGCAACGAGAGGGGAGAGTGTCCGTCCACGCACCCTCGAGACCGAAAGCGAAGCGTTATATTAACGCTGTTGATGTAGTCGACGTCTTCACGATCCGACCGATCCAAGCACCGTTACTCGGCACCTCCGAGTTCTTGGCACACGTTCAGCTCGATGGCGATCCCGAGCTCCGATCCAGCAAAGCGTCGGGAAGGAGTTCCGTCAAGACTGACGGCGTGGTGGCGATCTTGATGTTCTACCGTCGCGAGGCTTCGCCAAGCACCGCTACAATATGACCGAGGTGGAATATGGTGGAGGGGGCACCGCACACGGCTAAGGAACGATCCGTAGATCAACTTGTGTGTTCTAGGGTGCCCCCCGCCTCGTATATAAAGGAGCAAGGGGAGGGCGGCCAGCCCTTGGGGCGCACTAGGGAGGGGGAGTCCTCCTCCTAGTAGGAGTAGGACTCCCTTTCCTAGTCCTACTAGGAAGAGGAAGGGAAGGAAAGAGAGGAGAGGGAGAGGGAAGGGGCTGCGCCCCCCTCCTAGTCCAGTCGGACTCCCCATGGAGGCGCACCACCTCTGGTGCAGCCCTCTCTCTCCCTCTTGGCCCAATAAGGCCCATAACTTCCCGGGGGTTCCGGTAACCCTCCGGCACTCCGGTTTTCTCCGGAAACTTCGGAACCTTTCGGTGTCGAATATAACCATCCAATATATCAATCTTTATGTCTCGACCATTTGAGACTCCTCGTCATGTCCGTGATCACATCCGGGACTCGAACTCCTTGGTACATCAAAATACATAAACTCATAATAACCGTCATTGAAACCTTAAGCGTGCGGACCCTACGGTTCGAGAACTATGTAGACATGACCTAGAACTATTCTCGGTCAATAACCAATAGCGGAACCTGGATGCTCATATTGGTTCCTACATATTCTCTGAAGATCTTTATCGGTCAAACCGCATAACAACATCGTTGTTCCTTTGTCATCGGTATGTTACTTTCCGAGATTCGATCGTCGGTATCCAATACCTAGTTTAATCTCGTTACGGAAAGTCTCTTTACTCGTTCCGTAATACATCATCTCACAACTAACTCTTTAGTTGCAATGCTTGCAAGGCTTTATGTGATGTGTATTACCGAGAAGGCCTAGAGATACCTCTCCGACAATCGGAGTGACAAAACCTAATCTCGAAATCGCCAACCCAACAAGTACCTTTGGAGACACCTGTAGTACTCCTTTATAATCACCCGATTACGTTGTGACGTTTGGTAGTACCAAAGTGTTCCTCCGTGGCGGAGTTGCATAATCTCATAGTTACGGGAACATGTATGGGTCATGAAGAAAGCATTAACATACTAAGCGATCAAGTGTTAAGCTAACGGAATGGGTCATGTCAATCAGATCATTCAACTAATGATGTGACCTTGTTAATCAAACAACAACTCCTTGTTCATGGTTAGGAAACATAACCATCTTTGATTAACAAGCTAGTCAAGTAGAGGCATACTAGTGACATCTTGTTTGTCTATATATTCACACATGTATTATGTTTCCGGTTAATACAATTCTAGCATGAATAATAAACATTTATCATGATATAAGGAAATAAATAATAACTTTATTATTGCCTCTAGGGCATATTTCCTTCAGTCTCCCACTTGCACTAGAGTCAATAATCTAGATTACAAAGTAATGATCCTTACACCCATGGAGTCTTGGTGCTGATCATGTTTTGCTCGTGGAAGAGGCTTAGTCAGCAGTCTGCAACATTCAGATCCGTATGTATTTTGCAAATCTCTATGTCTCCCACTTGGACTTGGTCCCGAATGGAATTGAAGCGTCTCTTGATGTGCTTGGTCCTCTTGTGAAATCTGGATTCCTTTGCCAAGGCAATTGCACCATATTGTCACGAGAAGATCTTCATCGGTCCCGATGCACTAGGTATGACACCTAGATCGGAAATGAACTCTTTCATCCGACTCCTTCATTTGCTGCTTCCAAGCAGCTATGTACTCCGCTTCACATGTAGATCCCGCCACGGCGCTTTGTTTAGAACTGCACCAACCGACAGCTCCACCGTTTAATAAAAACACGTATCCGGTTTGCGATTTAGAATCGTCCGGATCGGTGTCAAAACTTACATCGGCGTAACCATTTACGACTAGCTCTTTGTCACCTCCATATCGAGAAACATATCCTTAGTCCTTTTCGGTATTTCAGGATGTTCTTGACCGCTGTCGATGATCCACTCTGGATTACTTTGGTACCTTCCTGCCAAGCTTACAGCTAAGCATCGTCAGTCTGGTACACAGCATTGCATACATGATAGAGCCTATGGCTGAAGCATAGGAACATCTTTCATTTTCTCTCTATCTTCTGCTGTGGTCGGGCATTGAGTCGACTCAATCTTACACCTTGTAACACAGGTAAAAAACCTTTCTTTGCCTGATCCATTTTGAACCTTTTCAAAACTTTATCAAGGTATGTGCTTTGTGAAAGTCCAATCAAGCGTCTTGATCTATCTCTATAGATCTTGATGCCTAATATGTAAGCAGCTTCACCGAGGTCTTTCATTGAAAAACTTTTATTCAAGTATCCTTTTATGCTATCCAGAATTCTATATCATTTCCAATCAATAATATGTCGTCCACATATAATATTAGAAATGCTCTGAGCTCCACTCACTTTCTTGTAAATCTGAGGCTTCTCCAAAAGTCTCAGATAAACCCATATCTTTGATCACACTATCAAGCGTTTATTCCAACTCGAGAGGCTTGCACCTGACCATAAATTGATCGTTGGAGCTTGCACACTTTGTTAGCACCTTTTGGATCGACAAAACCTTCTGGTTGCATCATATACAACTCTTCTTCTAGAAATCCATTCAAGAATGCAGTTTTACATCCATTTGCCAAATTTCATAATCATAAAATGCGGCAATTGCTAACATGATTCGGACGGACTTAAGCATCGCTACTGGTGAAAAGTCTCATCGTAGTCAACCCCTTGAACTTGTCGAAAACCTTTTGCAACAAGTCGAGCTTTGTAGACGCTTACATTACCATCAGCGTCAGTCTTCTTCTTAAAATCCATTTATTCTCAATAGCTTGCCGATCATCGGGCAAGTCTACCAAAGTCCATACTTTGTTCTCATACATGGATCCCATCTCAGATTTCATGGCTTCAAGCCATTTTGCGAATCTGGGCTCACCATCGCTTCTTCATAGTTCGTGGGTTCATCATGATCTAGTAGCATGACTTCCGAATAGGATTACCGTACCACTCAGTGCGGATTTTGTTCTAGTTGATCTCTGAGTTCGGTGACAACTTGATCTGAAGTTTCATGATCTTTATCATCATCTTCCTCACTAAGCTGGTGTAGGTGTATGAAACTGATTTACTGTGACAAACTACTTTCAATAAGGGAGCTGGTACTATTACCTCATCAAGTTCCACTTTCCTCCCACTCACTTCTTTCGAGAGAAACTCCTTCTCTAGAAAGGATCCATTTTAACAACGAATGTTTTGCCTTCGGATCTGTGATAGAAGGTGTACCCAATTGTCTCCTTTGGGTATCCTATGAAGACACATTTCTCGATTTGGGTTCAAGCTTATCAGGTTGAAGTTTCTTCACATAAGCATCGCAACCCCAAACTTTCGAAGCGACAACTTTGGTTTCTTGCTAAACCATAGTTCATAAGGCGTCGTCTCAGCGGTTTTGACGGTGTCCTATTTAGCGTGAATGCGGCCGTCTCAAGAGCATAACCCCAAAATGATAGCGGTAAATCTGTAGAGACATCATAGATCGCACCATATCTAGTAAAGTGCGATTCGACGTTCGGACACACCATTGCGCTGTGGTGTTCGGGTGGCGTGAGTTGCTAAACTATTCCGCTTTGTTTCAAATGTAGACCAAACTCGTAACTCAAATATTCGCCTCCACGATCAGATCGTAGAAACTTTATTTTCTTATTGAGAGCCCCCTGGCATGTTCCATTGGTGCCTTCGGCACCTGTAGCTCAGCGTAGGCTCCTTTTGCCCTTCCGCCTCCTTAACCTACCTCCTCAAGAGAGGGACAGAAAAGGATTACGGGCATCTTATCTTTTTTAATTTGTAAGCCTTCGGCCTTATCCACATTTAAAAACTTGTAATCCTCTCTTTCATGTTTTTCATTCTCCATGGACTGTATCCGAGTAGAATGTTTTTAATGAAAAAGGATGTTTGAGAAAGGCGAAAGGCTTATCGATATCGCAGCCCCGGCAACTCTGAATGCCGCTAGCCCCGGCAAGCCCCCAAGAACTCGGCTTGCTTGGGGCTTGGATGTGGCGCACCTTTCTTCTCTTTGCTGTTATTTCAGTTCGGAGAACAATTTAGCTAGTGCCGCGAAAGTTATTTTGTAATATACACTATCTTAGGCAATCGAATGCAATGTTATTTCCTTTACTCGATTTCTTCCCTTGTATGTTTATACCCTCGCTTTCAAGGAACTTGCGGTGCAGCACCCTTGCCATGAAAGCGCCGAAAAGTGCGGAACTTCAGCAGCCTTCTGGCGGGGTCGCTACCGACAAGCAACCTTGTCGCGGACTAGCTGCAGCTCACTTAAGTTGTTGAGCGGACTCGAAACAAAGTAAGGGCGCAAGCTAGTCGCGAGTCGGTTCCTCCGCCGCACAGGTTTTCCATACAAAGTACTATCGTTCGAGGAAGATAACTTAAAATTTAAAACTGGTCGCTTAAACTTAGCAACTTAGCTTTTCTGTTGTCCATTTTCCGGCAAGGCGACAGTTCCTCGAGCGACGCTTGGCGGCCCACACCATTATCTTCTCCTCCCCGGTTAACTTGTGGGTGGATGAACCTTCTTCTTGTTTGAGAAGAAAGAAGAGAAAATAAAGTTATGGAGCCTAATGGCTCATTATCGCCTACCGGGTGCGGGTGCTGCACAAGATGTTAGTAAACACATGCATATATGATTATGAAAGCATGTATTGACAAAATGTCCGCAACCATAGGCTTTATCGATGCACGGTCTGCGCCGGCTTTGTACAAAGGATTACATGCAACAGCGGCAAGATTTGTACAAAAGGGTGGTTGCGGAAACGGGTTCCGACAACCGCGCCTCATGGGTAAAACTTATGAAGATGCTCTATGTTCCAGGAATTGCTCACCGAAGGCCATCTTGGTCTCAAGGCGGACAACACCGGCCTAGTGACTTGTTTCACCCGATAAGGGCCTTCCCACTTGGGCGTCAACTTGTTGGAATTCTTGGCGGATTGAACGCTACCAAGAACAAGGTTGCCTTCCTCGAAGCTTCGCATTAACTTTGCGGCTATGGTAGCGACGCAAAGCTTGCTGGTAACGAGCAGCTCGTGACAGCAGCCTGAAGACGATCTTCCTCGAGGAGCAGCGCCATCTTGTCGCAGCTGCTCTTGCTCAAGCTCATCATAAGCGAGCACTCGAGGTGACCCATATCTGAGTTCCGTGGGAGAACTGCCTCTGCTCCGTAGACTAGAGCAAAGGGTGTCCGCCGCTGGCTCGATTTGGCGTCGTCTCGATCGACCAAAGAACCACCGGCAGCCCTCGATCCAGTTCCTTCCGCACTTGCGCAGCTCGTCGAAAGTTCTGGTCTTGAGTCCTCGCAGCACTTCAGCGTTTGCTCTCTCGCTTGACCGCTGCTTCTCGGATGAGCAACGAAGCAAAGCGATCTTGGCGCCAAGATCTTGGGCGATCGCATGAAGGTGCGGCTCGAATTGTGTGCCGTTGTCGGTGATGATTCTGTTAGGAATCCCAAAACGGCAAACAATTGACCTGAAGAACTTGACGGCTGACTGTGCTGTCACCTTCCTCACTGGTTCCACTTCCGGCCACTTTGTGAACTTGTCGATTCATGACGCATAAGTATTCAAAGCCCCGACAGCTCGGGGAAGGGGCCGAGGATGTCGAGCCCCAGCATCGAAAAAGGGCCAGGATAAAGGGATCGCCTGGAGAGCTTGAGCTGGTTGGTGTATCTGTTTTGAATGGAACTGGCACGCTTCACACTTTGTTACTTGTGCAAGTTGCATCCTGGAGGGCTTCTGGCCAGAAGAAACCTTGCCGGAAAGCTTTGCCGGCAAGTGCTCTTCGCGCCAATGTGGTGACCACATATGCCTCCATGTATCTCCGCCAACAGCTTCATCCATCTTCCCGCAAATACACTTCAATTTCACTCTGCTGAGTCTTCTTCACATGCAGATGTTGTCAACAAACTGGTACATACTTGACTGCCGGGCTACTTTTTCCGCTTCTTCTTGCTCTTCGGAAGTTCTCATGTCTCAAGGAAATGGACGATTTGTTGTGCCCATGTTGGAGCCTCGTGGCTCGACAACAAGGACTAAAGGCTCATCTATCATTGCGGAACATCAGCTTCTACGGCAAGGACCTGTGGGTCCGCCGAGTCGATGATCCCGGCAAGCTTGCCGGAGCTAAACTTGTCGGGAGCGCTTTGCTTCAACGATACAAACTACATGGTTTGTCGGAGCAGACTGCTCCTCGCTGATATTTATGCTGGTTTTAGGGACCTTCTTGGCGGCTTCCAGAGAGCTCTCGCGGAAAGTAGTCGCCGAAACCAATTTTCTCTTCTTGCTCATCCTGTTGATGGTGTTACGGTTGGCTGAGTCAGCTTGAGCACAAAAATCCCTGGTTCCATAGGTAACTTAGTGCGGCACATTTGGAGAGGCCATCAGCTATATCATTCTTGAGCTCTTGGAACGTGTTCCATTTGCAGGCCTTCAAAGTGCTCTTCTAGCTTTCTCACTTCATCGACGTAGGCTTCCATCAACGGACTCTGATAATCTTTATTTACTTGGCGGACGACAAGTTGCGAGTCCCCCCTGACAATGAGCTTCTTGATCCCAAGGTCCACTGCAATCTCGAGACCGCAAGCAAGCCTTCATACTCTGCAGTATTATTTGTTGCTTGTTCCTTGGGAAAGTGCATCCGACTATGTACTTGAGGTGCTCCCGGTGGGTGCGATAAGCAAGCACGCCGGCACCGGCGCTTTGCAGCGAGAAGGCACCATCAAAGTACATCAGCCACTCTTTATTTGCCTCCTTGACGGGATGCTTGTCTCGAATTTCCTCATCTTATGCTACGCCCATTCTCGCTATGAATTCTGCCAATGCCCTGCTCTCGATAGTTGAAGTGCTTTCAACTTGAGACCAAAGCTTGACAGTTCCAGCGCCCACTCAACAATCCTGCCTTTGCTTCGGATTTTGCAAAATCCTCTTAAGCGGAAAGCGAGTGACAACTGTTATCTCATGTGCTTGGAAGTAATGGCGCAGCTTTCTCGAGGCCATGAGAAGGCCGAAAGCAAGCTTCTCGCACACCGTAGTACCTTGATCTAGCCCCCGCAGAAGGGAACCGACAGTAGACCGGGCGCTGCACCATCTTCTTACAGATCTTGTCGCAACCCTCGCTGATCCGTCCTTGTCGGGACCAGAGCTTGACGGCGAGGCCCCTTGCTTGTCGCCGGATCGCTTGCCTCGGTTGTCGGCTCATCATCCGCCTCCCTCTCCGCTACTAATGCAGCACTAACCACTTGATTGGTTGCCACTATATACAACAACAACTTCTCTTGTGGCCTAGGTGCGACAAGTATTGAGCGGAGGACAGGTATCTCTTCAAGTTCTCGCAGCGCAGCCTCCGCTTCGAGTCCATTTCATTGGACCTGCCTTTTTCAAAATCTTGAAAACGGCAGGCGCTGCTCAGCAGACTTAGAGATGAACCTGCGAGAGCAGCCACGCAACCGCAAGCCTCGACATCCTTGACGCGCTTTGGTGCTTCGATCTGCTCAATGGCCTTGATCTTGTCGGGATTGGCTTCAATTCCGCTGAGATACAAAGAACCCGAGAAGCTTGCCGGAAGGGACTCCAAACACGCACTTCTCGGGTTGAGCTTGAGGTTGATCTTGCGCAGATTTGCAAACGCCTCATCCAAATCCTGAACCGTGAGTTGCTCTGTCTTTGCTCTTGACCACTATGTCATCCATGTAAGCTTCTACATTTCGTGTATCCGAGGTCCAAAGGCATCATGGACTACCCTTGCAAAGGTTGAACCAGCATTCTTCAAACCGAAAGGCATCCGATAAAGCGGTCGTGCCACATGGTGTAATGAATGCGGTTTTCTTCATCCTCTTCTCCTATGAAGATCTGATGATATCCTGAATATGCATCAAGAAATGAAAGCAGATCGCATCCAGCCGTGGAGTCAACAATCTGGTCGATACGCTGCAAGGAAATGGGTCCTTGGGACAAGCTTTATTAACATCGCTGAAGTCAATACAAAGTCTCCATTTCCCATTAGCCTTGCGCATTTACTCACCGGATTGGCCAACCACGGGGGTGGAGGACTCTCCGACAAGCCCTGCTGCTTCCAATTTCTTGATTTCTTCGCTATGAACTCTTGGCGCCCACTTTGCTGCTTCCTAACTCTTTGCTTGACGGGTCGCAAGGCGTGAGGACAGACAGCTAAGTGGTGCTCAATTACTTTCCTGGGACACTGGGATGTCGATGGTTGCCATGCAAACACATCGACATTCGCCATCATGGGTGAGGTAGAGCAACGAGCTCGCCTTCCTATTTAGGATCAAGCGTGGCAATCGATGGTGAAGGTACCACCAAGGTCTGCCTCCTCTCCTTGGCGTACCTTCTGTTGGGAAACGAGTAATTTCAAAAATTTTCCTACGATCACGCAAGACCATGGTGATGGCATAGCAACGAGAGGGGAGTGTCCGCCCACGCACCCTCGTGAGACCGAAAGCGAAGCGTTATATTAACGCGGTTGATGTAGTCGACGCCTTCACGATCCGACCGATCCAAGCACCGTTATTCGGCACCTCCGAGTTCTTGGCACACGCTCAGCTCGATGACGATCCCCGAGCTCCGATCCAGCAAAGCGTCGGGAAGGAGTTCCACAAGACGACGGCGTGGGACGATCTTGATGTTCTACCGTCGCGAGGCTTCGCCTAAGCACCGCTACAATATGACCGAGGTGGAATATGGTGGAGGGGCACCGCACACGGCTAAGGAACGATCCGTAGATCAACTTGTGTGTTCTAGGGTGCCCCCTGCCTCGTATATAAAGGAGCAAGGGGAGGGGCCAGCCCTTGGGGCGCACTAAGGAGGGGGAGTCCTCCTCCTAGTAGGAGTAGGACTCCCTTCCTAGTCCTACTAGGAAGAGGAAGGGAAGGAAAGAGAGGGAGAGGAGAGGGAAGGGGCTGCGCCCCCCAGTCCAATTCGACTCCCCATGGAGGGGGCGCACCACCTCTGGTGCAGCCCTCTCTCTCCCTCTTGGCCCAATAAGGCCCATAACTTCCCGGGGTTCCGTAACCCCTCCCACTCGGTTTTCTCCGAAACTTCCGAACCTTTCCGTGTCCGAATATAACCATCCAATATATCAATCTTTATGTCTCGACCATTTCGAGACTCCTCGTCATGTCCGTGATCACATCCGGACTCAACTCCTTCGTACATCAAAATACATAAACTCATAATAACCGTCATTGAAACCTTAAGCGTGCGGACCCTACGGTTCGAGAACTATGTAGACATGACCTAGAACTATTCTCGGTCAATAACCAATAGCGGAACCTGGATGCTCATATTGGTTCCTACATATTCTACGAAGATCTTTATCGGTCAAACCGCATAACAACATACGTTGTTCCCTTTGTCATCGGTATGTTACTTTCCGAGATTCGATCGTCGGTATCCAATACCTAGTTTAATCTCGCTACGGAAAGTCTCTTTACTCGCTCCGTAATACATCATCTCACAACTAACTCTTTAGTTGCAATGCTTGCAAGGCTTTATGTGATGTGTATTACCGAGAAGGCCTAGAGATACCTCTCCGACAATCGGAGTGACAAAACCTAATCTCAAATACGCCAACCCAACAAGTACCTTTGGAGACACCTGTAGTACTCCTTTATAATCACCCAGCTTACGCCAGACGCTTGGTAGTACCCAAAGTGTTCCTCCGTAAACGGAGTTGCATAATCTCATAGTTACAGGAACATGTATGGGTCATGAAGAAAGCATTAACATACTAAACGATCAAGTGTTAAGCTAACGGAATGGGTCATGTCAATCAGATCATTCAACTAATGATGTGACCTTGTTAATCAAATAACAACTCCTTGTTCATGGTTAGGAAACATAACCATCTTTGATTAACAAGCTAGTCAAGTAGAGGCATACTAGTGACATACTTGCTTGTCTATATATTCACACATGTATTATGTTTCCGTTAATACAATTCTAGCATGAATAATAAACATTTATCATGATATAAGGAAATAAATAATAACTTTATTATTGCCTCTAGGGCATATTTCCTTCATCTCCCACTTGCACTAGAGTCAATAATCTAGATTACAAAGTAATGATCCTTACACCCATGGAGTCTTGGTGCTGATCATGTTTTGCTCGTGGAAGAGGCTTAGTCAACGGGTCTGCAACATTCAGATCCGTATGTATTTTGCAAATCTCTATGTCTCCCACTTGGACTTGGTCCCGAATGGAATTGAAGCGCCTCTTGATGTGCTTGGTCCTCTTGTGAAATCTGGATTCCTTTGCCAAGGCAATTGCACCAAGATTGTCACAGAAGATCTTCATCGGTCCCGATGCACTAGGTATGACACCTAGATCGGAAATGAACTCTTTCATCCGCACTCTTCATTTGCTGCTTCGAAGCAGCTATGTACTCCGCTTCACATGTAGATCCCGCCACGACGCTTTGTTTAGAACTGCACCAACCGACAGCTCCACCGCTTAATAAAAACACGATCCGGTTTGCGATTTAGAATCGTCCGGATCAGTGTCAAAGCTTGCATCGACGTAACCATTTACGACTAGCTCTTTGTCACCTCCATATACGAGAAACATATCCTTAGTCCTTTTCGTATTTCAGATGTTCTTGACCGCTGTCCAGTGATCCACCCTGGATTACTTTGGTACCTTCCTGCCAAGCTTACAGCTAAGCATACGTCAGTCTGGTACACAGATTGCATACATGATAGAGCCTATGGCTGAAGCATAGGAACATCTTTCATTTTCTCTATCTTCTGCTGTGGTCGGGCATTGAGTCTGACTCAATCTTACACCTTGTAACACAGGTAAAAAACCTTTCTTTGCCTGATCCATTTTGAACCTTTTCAAAACTTTATCAAGGTATGTGCTTTGTGAAAGTCCAATCAAGCGCCTTGATCTATCTCTATAGATCTTGATGCCTAATATGTAAGCAGCTTCACCGAGGTCTTTCATTGAAAAACTTTTATTCAAGTATCCTTTTATGCTATCCAGAAATTCTATATCATTTCCAATCAATAATATGTCGTCCACATATAATATTAGAAATGCTACAGAGCTCCCACTCACTTTCTTGTAAATACAAGCTTCTCCAAAAGTCTCAGATAAACCCATATGCTTTGATCACACTATCAAAGCGCTTATTCCAACTCCGAGAGGCTTGCACTGCACCATAAATTGATCGTTGAGCTTGCACACTTTGTTAGCACCTTTTGGATCGACAAAACCTTCTGGTTGCATCATATACAACTCTTCTTCTAGAAATCCATTCAAGAATGCAGTTTTACATCCATTTGCCAAATTTCATAATCATAAAATGCGGCAATTGCTAACATGATTCGGACGGACTTAAGCATCGCTACTGGTGAGAAAGTCTCATCGTAGTCAACCCTTGAACTTGTCGAAAACCTTTTGCAACAAGTCGAGCTTTGTAGATGCTACATTACCATCAGCGCCAGTTTCTTCTTAAAAATCCATTTATTCTCAATAGCTTGCCGATCATCGGGCAAGTCTACCAAAGTCCATACTTTGTTCTCATACATGGATCCCATCTCAGATTTCATGGCTTCAAGCCATTTTGCGGAATCTGGGCTCACCATCGCTTCTTCATAGTTCGTAGGTTCATCATGATCTAGTAGCATGACTTCCGAATAGGATTACCGCACCACTCGTGCGGATTTTGTTCTAGTTGATCTACGAAGTTCAGTGACAACTTGATCTGAAGTTTCATGATCTTTATCATTATCTTCCTCACTAACTGGTGTAGGTGTAACAGAAACTGATTTCTGTGACGAACTACTTTCCAATAAGGGAGCTGGTACTATTACCTCATCAAGTTCCACTTTCCTCCCACTCACTTCTTTCGAGAGAAACTCCTTCTCTAGAAAGGATCCATTTTTAGCAACGAATGTTTTGCCTTCGGATCTGTGATAGAAGGTGTACCCAATTGTCTCCTTTGGGTATCCTATGAAGACACATTTCTCCGATTTGGGTTCAAGCTTATCAGGTTGAAGTTTCTTCACATAAGCATCGCAACCCCAAACTTTCGAAAAACGACAACTTTGGTTTCTTGCTAAACCATAGTTCATAAGGCGTCGTCTCAACGGATTTTGACGGTGTCCTATTTAACGTGAATGCGGCCGCCTCAAGAGCATAACCCCAAAATGATAGCGGTAAATCTGTAAGAGACATCATAGATCGCACCATATCTAGTAAAGTGCGACACGACGCTCGACACACCATTGCGCTGTGGTGTTCCGGTGGCGGAGTTGCTAAACTATTCCGCTTTGTTTCAAATGTAGACCAAACTCAGAACTCAAATATTCGCCTCCACGATCAGATCGTAGAAACTTTATTTTCTTATTACGATGATTTTCAACTTCACTCTGAAATTCTTTGAACTTTTCAAATGTTTCAGACTTATGTTTCATTAAGTAGATATACCCATATCTGCTCAAATCATCTGTGAAGGTGAGAAAATAACGATATCCGCCACGAGCTTCAACATTCATTGGACCACATACATCCGTATGTATGATTTCCAATAAATCTGTTGCTCTCTCCATAGTACCGAGAACGGTGTTTTAGTCATCTTGCCCATGAGGCACGGTTCGCAAGTGCCAAGTGATTCATAATCAAGTGACTCCAAAAGTCCATCAAGATGGAGTTTCTTCATGCTTTACACCGATATGACCTAAACGGCAAGTGCCACAAATAAGTTGCACTATCATTATCAACTCTGCATCTTTTGGTTTCAACATTATGAATATGTGTATCACTACTATCGAGATTCATTAAAATAGACCACTCTTCAAGGGTGCATGACCATAAAAGATATTATTCATATAAATAGAACAACCATTATTCTCTGATTTAAATGAATAACCGTCTCGCATCAAACAAGATCCAGATATAATGTTCATGCTCAACGCCGCACCAAATAACAATTATTCAGGTCTAAAACTAATCCCAAGGTAGATGTAGAGGTAGCGTGCCGATCATGATCACATCGACTTTGGAACCGCTTTCCCACGCCGCATCGTCACCTCGCCCTTTGCCGTGTTCGCTAATCCGTAGTTCTGCTTTGAGTTGCAAATATTAGCAATGTAACCAGATCAAATACCTGTGTACTACTGCGAGCTCTAGTAAGGTACACATCAATAACAAGTATATCACATATACCTTTGTTCACTTTGCCATCCTTCTTATCCGCCAAATACTTGGGGCAGTTCCGCTTCCAAAGGACTAGTCGCTTGCAGAGAAGCACTCGAGCCTCAGGCTTAGGTCCAGACTTGGGTTTCTTCTCCTGATCAACAACTTGTTTGCTGTTCTTCTTGAAGTTCCCCTCTTCTTCCCTTTGCCTTTCTTCTTGAAACTAGTGGTCTTATTGACCATCAACACTTGATGCTCCTTTTGATTTCTACCTCCGCAGCTTTTAGCATTGCGAAGAGCTCGAGCATAGTCTTTACTAACCCTTGCATATTATAGTTCATCACGAAGCCTTTGTAGCTTGGTGGCGTGATTGAAGAATTTGTCAATGACACAATCATCCGGAAGATTAACTCCTAGTTGATTCAAGTGATTGTAATACCCAGACATTTTGAGTATGTGCTCACCGACGTAACTATTCTCCTCCATCTTGCAGCTATAGAACTTATTGGAGACTTCATATCTCTCAATCCGGGCATTCTGTTGAAATATCAACTTCAACTCCTGAACATCTCATATGCTCCATGACGCTCAAAACGCCGTTGAAGACCCGTTCTAAGCCGTAAAGCATGGCACACTGAACTATAGAGTAGTCATCAGCTCGCTTTGCCGACGCTCACAACTTCGGCTCAAGATCTGCAGCAGCTGTCACCCAGCGGTGCTTCCAGACGAAACTTTTCTCGTGCAGCAATGAGGATTATCTCAGGTTACGGACCCAGTCCGTAATTGCTACCATCATCTTTCAACTTTGCTTTCAAGGAACGCATTAAAATTCAACGGAACAACAAAGACGAGCCATCTATCTACAGAAACATAGACAAGCAAAATACTATCGGTACTAAGTTCATGATAAATTTAAGTTCAATTAATCATATTATTAAAGAACTCCCACTTAGACAGACATCTCTCTAGTTATCTAAGTGATCACGTGATCCAAATCAACTAAACCATAACCGATCATCACGTGAGATGGAGTAGTTTTCAATGGTGAACATCTTATGTTGATCATATCTGCTATATGATTCACGTTCGACCTTTCGGTCTCCGTGTTCCGAGGCCATATCTGTATATGCTAGGCTCGCCAAGTATAACCTGAGTATTCTCGCGTGTGCAAAAACTGGCTTGCACCCGCTTGTAGATGGACGAGAGCTTATCACACCGATCATCACGTGGTGTCTCGGCACGACGAACTTTGGCAACGGTGCATACTCAGGAGAACACTACTTGATAATTTTAGTGAGAGATCATCTTATAATGCTACCGTCAATCAAAGCAAGATAAGATGCATAAAGGATAAACATCACATGCAATCAATATAAGTGATATGATATGGTCATCATCATCTTGTGCTTGTGATTCCATCTCGAAGCACCGCCATGATCACCATCGCCACCGGCGCGACACCTTGATCTCCATCGTAGCATCGTTGTCGCCTCGCCAACTATTGCTTCTACGACTATCGCTACCGCTTAGTGATAAAGTAAAGCAATTACATGGCGCTTGCATTTCATACAATAAAGCGACAACCATATGGCTCCTCGCCATTGCCGATAACTCGTTACAAAACATGATCATCTCATACAATAAAATATAGCATCACGCCTTGACCATATCACATCACAACATGCCCCGCAAAAACAAGTTAGACGCCTTCTACTTTGTTGTTGCAAGTTTTACGTGGCTGCTACGGGCTGAGCAAGAACCGTTCTTACCTCGCATCAAAACCACAACGATATTTCGTCAAATAGACTCCGTTTAACCTTCTCAAGGACCGCGTAGCCACACTCGGTTCAACTAAAGTGAGAGAGACAGACACCCGCCGGTCACCTTTAAGCAACGAGTGCTCACAGCGGTGAAACCAGTCTCGCGTAAGCGCACTGCGTAATGTCGGTCCGGCCGCTTCATCTCACAATACCGCTGAACCAAAGTATGACATGCTGGTAGGTAGTATGACTTGTATCGCCCACAACTCACTTGTGTTCTACTCGTGCATATGACATCAACGATAAAACCAGGCTCGATGCCACTGCTGGGAAACGAGTAATTTCAAAAATTTTCCTACGATCACGCAAGACCATGGTGATGGCATAGCAACGAGAGGGAGAGTGTCCGCCCACGCACTCGTGAGACCGAAAGCGAAGCGTTATATTAACGCTGTTGATGTAGTCGACGCCTTCACGATCCGACCGATCCAAGCACCGCACTCCGCACCTCCGAGTTCTTGGCACACGCTCAGCTCGATGACGATCCCCGAGCTCCGATCCAGCAAAGCGTCGGGAAGGAGTTCCACAAGACGACGGCGTGGTGGCGATCTTGATGTTCTACTGTCGCGCAGGCTTCGCCTAAGCACCGCTACAATATGACCGAGGTGGAATATGGTGGAGGGGGCACCGCACACGGCTAAGGAACGATCCGTAGATCAACTTGTGTGTTCTAGGGTGCCCCCTGCCCCGTATATAAAGGAGCAAGGGGAGGGCTGCCAGCCCTTGGGCGCACTAAGGGAGGGGGAGTCCTCCTCCTAGTAGAGTAGGACTCCCTTCCTAGTCCTACTAGGAAGAGGGAAGGGAAGGAAAGAGAGGAGAGGAGAGGGAAAGGGGCTGCGCCTCCTAGTCCAATTCGGACTCCCCATGGAGGGGGGCGCACCACCTCCTGGTGCAGCCCTCTCTCCCCTCTTGGCCCAATAAGGCCCATAACTTCCCGGGGGTTCCGTAACCCTCCGGCACTCCGGTTTTCTCCGAAACTTCCGGAACCTTTCCGGTGTCCGAATATAACCATCCAATATATCAATCTTTATGTCTCGACCATTTCGAGACTCCTCGTCATGTCCGTGATCACATCCGGGACTCAACTCCTTCGTACATCAAAATACATAAACTCATAATAACCGTCATTGAAACCTTGCGCATGGACCCTACGGTTCGAGAACTATGTAGACATGACCTAGAACTATTCTCGGTCAATAACCAATAGCGGAACCTGGATGCTCATATTGGTTCCTACATATTCTACTTAAGATCTTTATCGGTCAAACCGCATAACAACATACGTTGTTCCCTTTGTCATCGGTATGTTACTTTCCGAGATTCGATCGTCGGTATCCAATACCTAGTTTAATCTCGCTATCGGAAAGTCTCTTTACTCGCTCCGTAATACATCATCTCACAACTAACTCTTTAGTTGCAATGCTTGCAAGGCTTTATGTGATGTGTATTACCGAGAAGGCCTAGAGATACCTCTCCGACAATCGGAGTGACAAAACCTAATCTCAAATACGCCAACCCAACAAGTACCTTTGGAGACACCTGTAGTACTCCTTTATAATCACCCGATTCGCTGTGACGCTTGGTAGTACCTAAAGTGTTCCTCCGTAAACGGAGTTGCATAATCTCATAGTTACAGGAACATGTATGGGTCATGAAGAAAGCATTAACATACTAAACGATCAAGTGTTAAGCTAACGGAATGGGTCATGTCAATCAGATCATTCAACTAATGATGTGACCTTGTTAATCAAACAACAACTCCTTGTTCATGGTTAGGAAACATAACCATCTTTGATTAACAAGCTAGTCAAGTAGAGGCATACTAGTGACATACTGTTTGTCTATATATTCACACATGTATTATGTTTCCGGTTAATACAATTCTAGCATGAATAATAAACATTTATCATGATATAAGGAAATAAATAATAACTTTATTATTGCCTCTAGGGCATATTTCCTTCACCTTCTTGGTCTTTGGCGGAGCTGCCATCGTCTTGTTGCACTTGCCATTGGAGCTCGATGGTGCGTCCTCGACGGTAGCGCAGCACTCCGAAGAGGTGCGCTTGCCGGAGTGGGCAACAGAGCTCTTGCCGGACCTAGTAGTCTTCTTCGTCCCCCGGGAGCTTCAGCGGTAAGTGGTTTGCTATCTGTCGCGGCTGCTGCATCCCGGTAAATCTTGTCGGCGCAGATAAGTGCATCTTTCTTGTCGCCATGGACAGAAATGACGCTTATGGGGCCGGGCATCTTGAGTAGGTTGTAAGCATAATGTGAGGCGGCCATGAACTTGGCGAGTGCTGGACGGCCAAGTATGCCATTGTAGGGCAATGGGAAATTGGCGACGTCAAACATGACCCTCTCAGTTCTGAAGTTGAGCTCGCTAATGTTACCGGCAACGTGATCTTCCCTTTGGGCTTGCTCCTTCCTGGGTTGATTCCTTGGAAAGTACCAGTTTCTTCGAGCTCACTGTCAGGGATTTGAAGTTTCTGGAGCACTGCAGAGGAGATCAAATTCAGGCCGGCCTTCCGTCAACTAACATCTTTGTGACTTTGAGGTTGCGGATGGTTGGTGAGACCAACATCGGCAGGCACCGATCGCAGTGATGCGATCAGGGTGATCCTCAATGTCAAAGATGATGGGCGTCTGGACCATTTCAGAGGTTTGCGGACTCTATGGATGGTTCTGCTGCATTGACCTCACGCATCCATTGCTTGAGTTGGCGGTGCAAGGTATGCAGAGACGCACCACCGCCGACGCAAAGGACCTCCGCTGCCTTTTGAAACTCCTGCTCATCAGCTTCATCGCCTTCATCGCCCTCGCCATCTTCATCTTCATCTTCTTCCTTGTCGCGCCACGGGAGGTCTGTCTCCTTGCCGCTGCTTGGCTTTGCTGTGGCGCCCTCCTCGACCGGTCTCTTCTTACTTGCTACACCTGCACCTTCTTGGGCCTTCTCCTTGTCTCGCTGCTCGTACTCAGCTCTCTGTAGCTCAACAAGCTGCTCGACTTTCTTGCAACTCTGGAGATCTTGGCCCTTGGTGCGGTGGATTTTACAAGATCGCTTGTTGAGCTGTCGTTTGTCGTGGCCGCCACAGCTTGGCGGTCGGCGTCAACGGCATTCTCCTTGCCGGAGCCACCAGCCTTGGCTTTGTTGGCGGCACCATCCTTGCCGGACTGCTCGACAACTAGTACTTCTTGGTTTTTCTTTCTCCTGTTGTTCCGTCCGCTATTTCTTGCCGGGCGATCCCTCACCGCCGACTCTGCTCCCACATTCTCTCCCGGAGTCTTCTTCCTTCTTCAGCGCGGCACACTTGTCATCCAGTATGAGCTCGCTGACGCCTTTCACTTTGCACATCGCCATCTCCTCCTCATCCTGCGATTTCAGTACATTCGATGGAATGCACCGATCACTGCAGCAGGTGGACGTCTCGATGTTGTAGTGTACTCGACTGAACCTCTGGATGAATTTAGCAGAGACTCCTCCTTCCGGGCAAGCAGGTGGAGATCACTCTCCGGGCCATGAGGCTTGTGGCACTGTGAAGGCGCCAACAAACTGGTGGCATAAATCTGCCCAAGAAGAAATAGAGCCATCCGGCAAGTGCATGAGCCAAGATCTGACGTTTGGCTTAAGCACCAAGGGAACGTAGTTGGCGAGGATCTTGTCGTCTCGTCCCCCCGCAGCTTGCACCGCGATGGTGTAAATGCTGAGGAACTCCGATGGGTGTGTCCTGCCGTCATACTTCTCCGGCACGTCTGGTTTGAAGTTTTTCTTGTCGGGCCACCGGACTTGCCGCAGCTCACGAGTGAACGCAGGGCAACCTACCGCGTACGGTAAGTCGCCTGGTTCCCCTGGCGCATGCATATCGATAGTGGGCCCGGCGCGTTGGTCAGATTGACGACGCGCTTCTCTTCGGCGCTCAATACGGGTTCGAGCGTCTTCTTCTTGCCGTTCTCGAAGAACTTGGCGTTGGTCGCGACGAGCTCGCGGATCCGACGACGCTGTGGAGTCGCTGTCGAGATGGATCCGCGAGTCGGCGATCTTGGCCTTCGGAAGGGGAGTGTACGGTGGGTGCACCCGCATAAGTCTGCCGCCACCGGCTCGCGCCTTGTCGCCTCGCCGCGGTTGCGAAGCACTTGGTTGTCGCGGGATGTCGCCGTTGGCGAAGCCGATGAGACTCTGAATTGTGGCCCTCCATTCGTCGACCTTATCGGCCGTTGGAGGGTAATCTAGTAGTAACTGAGCTCTCGCCAAGGCTTCCGCTGGTGTGGTTGGCGGCAACGGCGTACGGAGCAAAGAACGGGATGTGCTCGACTCCTAACCGTTAGAGGAGCAGATCCCGCCTAAGCGACCGTACTCCACTCGCATCGCATGCTTTGAGGTGCATGCGGGTCTCGAGGGCCTCGGGATCCTCCAGCTTGGCCTTGATCCAATGAGCGTATGGTGCCGCGAGTATCATGATCGCCAGCCGGTCCCGCGCCTCCCGCGAAGGACGCGGTGCAGATTCGACGCCGACGCTGCGCTGCCTTGTCCTTGACCTGGCGGCATCGTGGCTCTCGACGACGCTGTCCTCCGCTAAGCGTTTCCCCACCACCGACAGCTCCGGTGGTGGTGGGTTCGACGCGACGGCTCAGCTGCTGCCAAGACTTCTTCTTCGCGCCATGTCAACGAAGATGTCGATGAAGTTGCTCGTGTGACCGCCGGATCTGGTTCACACAGCCTTGACGCCCTCTACCTGGCGCGCCAAAGATGTCGGGGGAGAACTGATCGTGCCCCACGAGCACCTACGGGACCTGGGTCCCTTGTGGTTCGGAGGGGGCGGAGATTGCACAAAGAGCGGATCGAGGCGATGCACACGAAGCGATTTACCCAGCCGGAGCTCTCCGGGGAGATAATACTCCTACTGCTGCTTTGTGGATTATCTTGTGTTCTTGCTAGGGAGCAATGGGAGCTACAAGACCTAGCTTGAGTGTGGTTTCGTATGAGTGTGATGAACTAAGCCGGAGCTGGACCGAACCGAACCTCCGAACCCAGCCGAACCCTTTCTACGTTGCCCTTGGGCCTCCTTTTATAGGCACAAGGAGTCACCACATGTGGCAAGTAGAAAAGGGTATGATAGTAAAAACATAGGTTGGTACACCGCTTTGTACAGTGTAGAGTAATCTATACCTAACTCTGACGGCAAGGGACAAGGGTCATCAATGCCCGCCTCGGGCCGCCTCGAACAATGTAACAGGACCGCTGTGCGCCTGCGTTTGCCACGATGGTAGCTTGTCGCCGCCCTCGTCGCATTCTCCCGCTGGCTGCACAGCCCGTCGACACGCCAGATTTGGGAGAGGCCCGTGGTGACACGCTGGCGGGTGAGCTGGAGCGAGATGAAGAGAGGTCGCCCGCCCGACAAGCGCCTTGCCGCGGTAGGAACCTTGTTGCGCTTGGGGGTCTCGGCGCCGCCAGCCTTCCCGGCAAGCTCCTCTTGCCGGGGCCTTGTTTCCTTCATACTGAGTGGCTTTCCCGGCAAGCTCCTCTTGCCGGGGTCTTGACTACTTTGTTCTTGAATGGCTCACCGGCAAGCTCCTCTTGCCGGAGTCTTGTTTTCCGAAGGGCCATAGAGGGTCTTGGCGGGCCTCGGCAAGGCTTGCCACGGGACGCCATGACTAATCATGTTTGGTTCGGGGTACTAAGGTACCCCTACCTTAGTACACCGACAGTTAGCCTTGCCTTCAAAGTGAGTTTTCCTCAAGTTATACTGGTACTGTCGTAGAGCAGACTTGAAAACATGGGTGCAAGCTTGTCTAGTTGCATCATCTTGGCTATCCAACTTGAACCTCATCTGTTGAAAATTATGGGAGTCTCATTATCAGCAACCTAGAAAGTATTGGACAGAGCAATACGATATTACTAGTTTCCATACATAACCATACTTATAGATAAATGGTCGAGGAAGGTGTTGAACTGGGTTTCGTCTTTGTCATTCCTGTACTGAATCCATGTTGGGAGGATACGTACATGACACCTAACAGCAACCGCTGCCTCTGATACTAACTTGGCTGACTTTGTAGCACCACGCGGCCTTTTTAAACCTGCCTCAAAACGGATCTCCATTCTTCCTCCTCTAGATTTAGTTAACCTATCGAGCATTATCCCTGATGTTTGTTTCCTCTTGCGCCTAGGTGCTAGTCCAACAACAAACATAGGAAGTGTTAGTGTACATCAAACTGTGAGACTACATATAAAGAAGCATGCAACTGTAACTTGACTCCAGCAACTACCTTCTTGTTGTTGAAGCTCACAAAGTTCATCTGATCTTGCCAACTCATCTTGTGTCAAGAGTGCTTCGGAAGTAGTGTCAGGTGGAAAGGGAGCTTGGGAACGTGCTGCTAGCTGAGTTGACCAACGAGTAAATTGTGCAGCTGGTGGTACTATGGAAGGTGTTGAACAACTAGGATTGTCTCTGCTTGTTTGGTGGCAGCTATTTGTTTTTGTTTGGCTTGTTCTGCAGCTCGTTTAGCACGGGATACCCTGTCGGTACAATTTTCCGCTGGACTTTGACCTTCTATTGCACCATCAGTACCTGTAGAATCAGCAGGATTCTTCCGCTTCCCTTTCCCTGTCGTTCTGTCTTGCTTCCTCTTTCTCTGTGCCATGTTAAGTCAAGCCGAGAAGAAAAACGAATAACAATTTAGTTCTTCAGAACAAATTGATGCGTGATACAGATGAACTGAACTTTGATGTTAGACAACCACATGATAGGAGGATGTAATATGTAAGAAAAACAGGACGATATGAGATAACCAGAACTATGATGTGTAAACTAAGCAGAAGACATTTCACTAAATTAGAAGCAATGCAATGGAAGGTAGACACCATATGAAAGATGCTACAAATATCGCTCTGCCAAGTTAACAGTGCCTCATCATAAATGCCGTTTAAACAAATGTGAAGAAGTACAAAAAATAAATCATATGCAAGATGCAAACAACATCACACTATCAAGTTAAAGGTCTCTTGTCATTAGTGCCATTGCATATTCACAGCATTGCATATTCACAGCTTATGATGTGTAAACTAAGGAAAAGGCATTTCAACAAATTAGAAGCAATGAAAGCTAGACACCATATGAAAGATGCAACGAATATCACTCTACCAAGTTAAAACTGTTTCGTCATAAGTGCCGTTTCAACAAATTAGTAGTAGAAGCTAGAAAAGAATGTGAAATGTAACCTATATCACACTCCTAAGTCAAACGTGTCTTATGATAAGTGATTGTTGCAGGTTACACAACAATAGTAATTTGATGTAAGAACATGGTGTGATAGACATATATTGTATGTTCTAGAAACAGGAACACGTGTCTTATTCAAGTATAATGTGTAAAGTAAGCAGATGGAATTCAACAAAATTAGAAGCAATACAAGCTAGACATCACACATAACATGCAACCACATATAACAGTGCCAAGTTAGAGGGATCACCGGTGATGGTGCACTAGGGGAGACGTGCTCATCATAAACACAGCTACGTTGAGTGTCTATGCATGTGTTGTCTTGGCAATCATCTTGGGGGGATGGAGGAGTAGAAACTGTAGAGGCCCTCCGTTTGGAAGGAGCACCTTTATCCGCTGCCTTGCTAACTTCCTTCCGCTTTATTGATTTTGAATTGTCAAGTAAAACTGACAAGAAAAAGCAATAAAATTCTCTCTTCAGAACTCATTCATGCATGATACTGACAATCACTACTTTTATGTAAGGCAAACACATGATACTAGGATGGAATATGTACGAAAAACATGACGGCATGGCATGTTCACAACTGTTTGTGTAAACTAAGCAGAAACCATTCCAACAAATAAGAAGCAATGCAAGCTAGACACCACATGAAAGATGCAACCAACATGACTCTGCCAAGTTAAAAGTGTCCCATCATAAATGGCATTTCAACAAATTAGAAGCAGCGCATGCTATAAATCATATCAAAGATGCAACTAATATCACACTGCATATACTGAAGGTGTCTCGTCATACTGATTTATGCGGGATATAAAAAAACAATAGTTTTATGTGAGGACATGCTTAATAGATAGATGTACTATGTACTAAAAACAGGAAGACATGTCACATTAACAGGTATAATGTATAAACTAAGCAGAATAGCACATGCAATTTAACCAGATTAGAAGAATTACAATCTAGACACCATATGGAACATGCAACCACATATCACGCTGCCAAGTTAGAGCAAGCACCTGCGATGCTAGTGTAGGGGAAATGTGGTAATCAACTATAGAGCTACGTTCACTATCTTCATCTAGCCTTGTTGTTTCTTGAGAATCATGTAGGGAGGCTGACGCTGCATTCTTTAAATGATGATCTTTTATCACAGTAGTCCACTAGCCTGACTGCCTCATCATAAGTGATTGATGAGGGATACACAAGAACATTAGTTTTATGTAAGAACATGGTTAATAGATAGACGTACTAGTATGTACCAAAAATAGGAAGGCGTGTTATATTCAAAGGTATAGTGTGTAAGCTAAGCAGATGCAATTTAACCAAATTAGAAGCAATACAAGCTAGACATCTGGCTGGAGTGGTGAGCATGATCATCTAGGACCTGAGAGCCTGTGATAGAGGCGAAGGTGTCCTGATGTTTCGATGAGATAACTTTCTTTTTCTGCGGGAGTCGACTTTGACGATCCAACTACGAACGTGCGAAGACGTCGCGCCTTAGCAATCGCTAAACCAACTTCCGAGGGTTATTGACCACGCCGGGGCATGATCAACCTGACCACGAGGGTCTATTTCCTGCGAGCAAACAAAGAACAAGCAGGAAACTGAGATTGCAATCTAGATACTGCGAATATAAGAGGAAATCTTTATTAATGAAGGTGGGGTTCTGTGACGCCTTGGTCTGGTTGTTGAACACAAACGAAGTACGCGAAGTTGCAGCTATGGCGGACTTTTGATCTAAACAAAACCCAAAGTCTAAACGATGCCCTAAGGGCTGTATATATGGAGGAAAGAGGGGGGAATTTCGTGGCCCTTGGAGGAGGGGTCCGAAACCAACCCTAACTTTTTTTCCCACACATATGGACTCTAAAAACTACCTATAATCAAGTATTTCAAAATTGCGTGGGCCTGGCCCAAAAATAAGGTGACACATCACCTAGAATAGCCTCTGGACGAAATTTATGAAGTGGTATCTTGTATGTTTCGTCCAAGGCTTCATGCACTCATTATGGTGGCTTCAAATTCCTGGAATCATCACTTGTAACTCTGTTCTTGTTCCCCTTGCGCATGCCAGCATCTCCATGCTTGAACTTGCTCCAAGGTTCATCTTTCTTGTCCAATCTAGGCCCTTCATTTGTAAGAAAAACAAATGTATCCAATTTAGGCAGCATCATTGTCGGTGTGAAAACCGGCGGATCTCGGGTAGGGGGTCCCGAACTGTGCGTCTAGGCGGATGGTAACAGGAGACAAGGGACACGATGTTTTACCCAGGTTCGGGCCCTCTTGATGGAGGTAAAACCCTACGTCCTGCTCGATTGATATTGATATTGTGGATGTTTACAAGAGTGGATCTACCACGAGATCAAGGAGGCTAAACCCTAGAAGCTAGCCTATGGTATGATTATAAGGGTTGTTGATGATGTGTCCTACGGACTAGAGCCATCCGGTTTATATAGACACGGAGAGGGCTAGGGTTACATAAGTCGGTTACAATGGTAGGAGATCTACATATCCGTATCGCCAAGCTTGCCTTCCACGCCAAGGAAAGTCCCATCCGGACACGGGAGAAGTCTTCAATCTTGTATCTTCATAGTCTTGGAGTCCGTCGATGATGATAGTCCGCAGATGATAGTTCGGTGATGATGGTAGTCCGGCTATCCGGACACCCCTAATCCAGACTCCTCGGTAGCCCCTGAACCAGGCTTCAATGACGATAAGTCCGGGCGCGTATGTTGCTTGGCATTGCAAGGAGGGTTCCTCCTCGAATGATAGAAGATTGTGAACACCAGGATAGTGTCCGCTCGCAAAATAAATTCCACGCTCCACCGTAGAGAGAATAATAATGTATACACAAGTTCAATCTGCCGCGCTTTTTGTGGCATGACGTCACACCACTACCAAGCCATTACTTGAATTGTTTTTACTCTACCACCTCAGCGATTTAGCGAAGCGGTTTCCTTAGGCACGTCTTGTCAAGCAGAGATCGTGTTTCCCCTTAATCTGGGATTCTCATTAATACGGACGTGGGTAACCCAACGCGCCCGTTCGCCCGCCCCTCTATCGGCGAGTCCCAAGCGGTCACGGAGACGGCTCTTAGTATTCTCCCTCTTTATAACGGGACCAAGGCTCGTTTCTTTTCTTCAATCCTCCATCGAATCCTCTCCCGCTCCAAGTTCCAAAGACCTAGAGCTCCAGATTCGAGTGCTTCGGACTTTCAACGATGTCCGTTCCGACCTCGAGGGCGGTGGATGCCCTCCTCCGTCACGGAGGAGGACGTGCTAAAGCTGCGGGAGGCCAAGTACCGCTTATGAGATTTCGCTGGTGTTGCTGCCAAGGGCAGGCCATCCCCACCCCGAGCCCGGCGGTATGTCGTTTCAGATCCCACCTCCGTCGGGTTTAGGCTTCCCGATGGATCCTTTTGTGAGAGGGCTCATGTTTTACTATGGGTTGGAATTCCATGATTTGGCTCCGAGTCCATCCTCCATATCTCCGCATTTATTATCGCTCTGAAGCCTTCCTCCGCGTCACCCTCACTTCGCCTGTGGTGAAGACCTTCAATGTGGAGCCAAGATGATCGGGCGCTAAGCGAGTGTGGCGGGCGGCCATAAGTAAGAGGGCCGATGCCCCGTGGCCCGTTGGCTCCTTCCAAGAGGAGCTCGGCCCGTGTCAGCAAGAGTGGTTCTATATTACCGTTCCGAGGGGCCGCAGACAAAAGCCGCCGCCCTTATTCCGCCCAAGACCTCCACGACGGTTGATGTCGTGGGTCAACCAAGGGTTCAACTGGGGGCCGTCAAAGGACGTGCCCCTACTGCAGGGCCGGATTCGAGATCTCCAAACGAGGGAGGTTGATATGGTGGTGGTGATGCAGGTTATGCTGATTAGGCGTCTCCCGCCCTGCAAACGCCGCCCTCTCCGGCTATGGGAGTTTAATCCGGAGGGCCCACGGATTCTTCAACACTTCATGGGCATGACACCCTTGGAGATGTACAAATTATTCTTCGGGTCGCAAGAGGTGCATCCGGAATTGACCGAGGATGCTGGCCTAAGCTGCAATCGCCCGGATACTCAAGTAAGTAGTTCCGAGTCCGGACATACCGTTTGTTTGCCTTTCGATGACTCGCCTTATGACCAACTTCCTTCTACACAGGAGTGGATAGCGGAAGCAAAATTGATACGGTGTCCGCCCCCCCCCGAGACCGCGCGGATCCGTGCTGGTCCGGATGCTTGAGGTTGCGCCTTCATAGGAAGACGGAGGGGAAAGCAGGAAAGCTACTGCCTCGCCTAAGGAGGCTCTTGAAAGAGGGGGGATCGAGAATCCCTCCCTTCAAGGCGAGAAGAGGGCTGCCTCCGAGGACCCGGGGGCAAAAGCCCCTAAACGGGGGAAGAAATCTGAGGGCCCTGCGTCCGGGGAGGCCCCGGCCGCACAATCTCCCTTAAAGAGTCAGCCCTCCAACGAGCCGTAAGTAGAAAGAAAGGAGTTTGATAATAAGGGACATCCCTATTTGTGCTTCTGAGGATAACTAAAGTTTTTACCTTGTAGTTCGGATCTCCGTCCTTCGCAAATGAGCTCGTCTTCGGGGGACCTTCGTCCGGAGATGATAGAGAGCGAGACGCCTCCGTCCGGGGCGCCGTCGGATAGGGCGGACGAGCCTGAAGTGTCATCACGGAGGGAGCCCCCGGGTTTGGCCAAGCCGGATAGTTCGGCGCCAACTGGTGTACGGCTGAAGGATCTGCTTGAGAAGGCGTCTATCTCAGAAGATCACCATGCATTGATGAGCATGGTGATTGAAAGGATTTCGTCCGCCGAATGCGGGTTACACAATGCCGTCAGGAGTTTGCTGGCAGGGTTTGAGGTACGTAAAAATGACACTCCTTTTAACAGTTTTGCATATAGAATGCGCCCTGTATAGATAGTAGCCCCGAGACTCGGTAGGTTGTCGAAATCGACAGCGTCGAGGATCAAAATCGCAGGTTTAAATTCCGTCCGTGCCGATGTAGGTGGCGGGTCGTCCGGGGCCAGCCGGATGATGGAGTTGTTGAACTAAAGCGGCAACTCGATGTTGCGGATGCGACATCACGCTGGTCAACAGCGACTTGATGAGTCGCAAGGTAAGTGTTTCACGTGGTCACTTGGTAAGGGAGCCAAGCCAGCTCCTTACAATATGTGCGTGAAATGCGAGATAGTGCCGCTGCTGTGGAGAGCCTTCGGGCGAACTTGCTCGAGCCAAGGAGCAGGCCGTAGAAGTAATGTCTGGCGGCCTCGAGGGCGGCCGAGGAGTTAGTGGCCGAAGGGCCGACACCTGCGGAGCAGGGAAGAGATGGCCGAAATGGCCAGTGAAGTTAAAAGATGCTACCGACCACAATGAGGCTCTTGGGAAGGAGCGCCTAGCGGGGCAAGAAGACCTGCGGAAGGCCACCACCGAAGCCAAGGATGCCCGCTCTGCAATGCGGGCTATAAAGGAAGAGCTGCGCCAGGCCAGAGATATTGTAGCTGGCAAGCCTTTTCTGCTGCGCCGAAGGTTTACGGATCCAAAATATGCTCAGCTGGGCCAACTGTGGGGTTCAGAGGACCCTTATATGGACTTAGCAGCGAAAAGGGCGGATGCCGCAGCATTCGAAGCGGAAGGATCACAAGACGGAAGAGCTGTTTTGGTCTCAATTCCATAGTCCGGAGCGTTCACTTCCGCTGACCGACCGTTTGGCCGAGTGGGCTGAGCTAAATAGGTTGTCCGGGCTTGCTATGACGCATATAGTGACCCATATCCGGCCGGATAGGCCCCAGCCGAAGAGTTACTTTGGCTTATTGCAGCAATTTCTTGGGGCGGTGCCGCATATCAAGGCGATGAAGCGGTCGGCCTGCATAGAGGGTGCGCGGATGGCGCCGCCGCGTGAAGACACATTGACAGAGATGGATGCCACCGCTGTTGCGACCGGGTTCGGATGATAACCGGTTACCCGCCGAGCACTATTTTGGCGAAGTCTGCGTGGTGCTCGTGTAATAGAGTCGCAGTGCTCAAAAATGTTACGCTCGAATGAACGCTTATATGATGTAAAACGATATTTATGATGTAAGCGCCTTTTATACTTGTGCGCTCAAGTAGTAGAATATCTCCCATGCGGCCGCTCATGTATCGTGTGTATAACCCGAAAGATGGCGATCGTCTTCAGCCCCACGCACAAGGTGCGGGGTGTTCGCAAAAAATAGCGCGTTTCACACTTAATCCGGACGCCTCGGTCCTGTAAAGGAGGTGGTAGCGAGCAAACGAGGCAACCAGACTATAATGCTTTATCACTTTCACTTAGCCATGGAGTTCGAGGGTGGGGCTACGACATAGCCCTGGGGCACCGCGCCTCCAATTTGGGCGCGTATGTGCTGGCCGAAACGGCCCTCACGTCAGCGGAGGAATCCTAAGCATTCCCATGGTCAATCGAGTGGTTGACCAGTCTCGCTATATCATGACAGATCAGTTTTGGCTTTCTCTCGAGGTACTCACCAAATTAACCGGGGCACAATCGCAGAGTTCTCCGAGCCGCGTAGCCGATGATACGGAATGTAAGGCAGCAAAACACAGGAGCCGGGCAAACCCAACATTTGACCAAAGAAATGATTCGAGCTGATGCATATAAGGCCCTAACTCGAGACGCGAACACTCCCGAAGGTGTTCGGTCTTTATAATAGCGGGCAAAACAAAACCCTAGCCCCTTGTGTCCGTGTACGGCAGGTTCTTCCGGCGCGCCGATGCCAAAACGCCAGCCTCCACTCGTTATAATGATAAACCAGGGATTATAGCAACAAGAGACAGTAAGAAAGGTTTACGAGGGTCTTAGTCTAAAAAGAGTCCTTGCAACGGGTCCCTATCGCACGCCTGCGCCAGTGTTCCGCAGTGCCGATCCTGAGACGGTGTGCACGCTGTTCATCTCAGAAAAGAGAGGAACTTGGTTGGAAAAGAAATCGTCGCGAGAAAGTGCATAAAAATTGAAATATAGATTAGGAAAGCTGAGCCTATGCTAGCTCATTATGGCTTATATGTGCAAACCCTTGTGAAGGGATGTGCGGCTAGGTAGCCCTAGCTTATTTATTTCGACTCGCCCACCGTGTCCGGGTCTCGGTGACCTTTAATGAAATGATGCCACGTGGACCGGCATTTTAAGCATAAGAGACGCGTAATGTGGTATTGCATTGAAGCGGACGAAAGCTTCCTGTCCCCAGTGATGCTTGATAGCTACTTTTAAATGGGGCGATGAAAGGTTAGCTTTTCTCGTCGGAAGTTGTCGGTGACCCAACACAACTTCTAGTAATAATGAAACTGCACTGGCGAAGGGCCCGGCGCCACTCCTTTGAAGGAAGTGTGCTATGCGAATTGCAGTATGGTCTATCCCGACTTGCGGATTGTGTCCGGATGTTGCAGGTTTAAGTCACTGCCGCCGTCCATCAAAACCTGCGTGAAATGCAGTCCGTCTGTTATGGGATCCAATATCAGGGCAGTCTATCCTGCGTTCCGGATACTTCTGGACTAATCCAGATGGTCGAAAGTGATTGGTTTTGATATCCAATCTCGGTGTTCCATTGAGGTGGACCGTGCGACACTTGTCTTAGCGAGTGCCGTGTTGATTTTCCGTAATATCACGTGAAGCTAGTTTACTGTTTTGACTTCTTGTGGGAAAGTCTTTTGACTTCTGGTGCTCTGCTGGTGGGGTTCGTCATCGTCCTCGCTTGGTGCATCGAGCCCCTTGTGTCCGGCGTTGAGTCTGCCGGACTGTTGAAAAACCCAACAATTTCGGTTGGTATGGTTTCAGGCCTTCTGGAGGTACTGTGGATTTGACATATCTGATCTAAAATTTTGTTTAAATTCGATAGCTCGTCTCTGTTGTCCTTAAGAGGCCGTGTTTTATTGTTTGGCCGCGGGCTTTTGAATCCGGCGTTGACTGCCGTGTCTTTGGGCTTTTTTTTCTTTATTCCGCTGATCTTTCCTGCGGCAGTGACTTTCCGCTTCCATCTCTCGATCTCGGATGTACTCGGTCGCTGGTGCTGCATCTTGCTAGCCAGTTGTCTTCTCCTCGCAAAAGCGCCATGAGGCTTGTTAGCGCGGCCATTGTTCTTGGCTTCTTGGCCAAGGTGTCCATGAGCCATTCGTCTCCTGGACGTTGTGTTTAAAAGCTGCTAAGGCTTCCGCGTCCGGACAATCGACTATTTGGTTTTTTTTGGTAAGGAACCTGTTCCAGAATTTGCGACTCTCCGGGCTGTTGGGTTATATGACTCAGGTCATCTCAGATCCGGAGGGCGGACATAAGTCCCTTGAAAATTTGTTTAAACGCGTCCTCAAGCTCTTCCCAACTTCCAACAGTGTTTTCTGGAGGCCTTTGAGCCAAGGTTTAGCTGGCCCTTTGAGCTTGAGGGGTAGGTATTTTATGGCGTGAGATCATCTCCTCTAGCCATGTGTATGTGTAGTATGTAATCTTCTATCCAGACTCCGGGGTATGTTGTGCCGTCAGATGCCTCTATGTTTATGGGTTTGAACCCCGCTGGAAATTAATGATCCAAGACCTCGCCGGTAAAACATAAGCGGGTGTGCGGCGCCCTGTATTGGGTGTGCCGCTGTCTTCAACACTTGTTGTGTTGTGTTACTTCCGGGCCCTCTTTTTGGCCCGTAGATGGACCTAGTTGGGCCGCCCATTTTCCAGTGATTATAATTGCTTGTGCGCGCCCCGCTTGTCGCTGGCCTCATCATCTGGCCGTCTATCCGCCAGTGGCCTCTTTATTTTTGACTATGAAGGCTCTATGGCTTCCTCACAAATTCTGGCAACAACTTGCACTTCGGTAGTTTTAGTTTGATGGCCATTGCCATATTTGTTTGCAGTCTTGAATACTTTGTTCCACCGCAATCTGGCGTGTCTTCTGCTGTTTTGAGCTTCCGCTTTGCCTTCTTCAAACTTCTTGCAAAGGCGTATCAGTCTTTTGTGTATGTTCTTATGATCCGTGTTGTGTCCGGACTGTTGATTGCTCCGTGAAGGGGTTGATTATCCGCTCATCCTGTTCGTCGTCTCGCTGGTTTGCCCTGCTCTATCGCTGGGTCGTTAGGAAGGCTGCTTTGATCGAGGCGGGACTTAGAGGCGGCGTCTTACGCCGCCGCTTTTGGTTGTTTATCGGCGGGATCATCCTCTGCCGCGTCCCATTGTTCCTCGTTATTGCTTCCCTTTGGGGTGTCCACCATGTATATGTCGTATGACGAGGTGGTCTTCCAGTGTCCTGTTGTCACTGGTTCTTGGTAGTCTCCGGCATCGTCGTCCATACCGTCGATGTCTTCGGAGTCGTAGTCGAGTACGTCGGTTAAATCGTCGATGGTGGCTACGAAGTGGGTGGTGGGTGGGCTCTGAATTTCTTCGCCGTCTGCGTCCCAACCATCCCGGACGTGAGTTCGCCAGGCTCTCCGGATAGCGAGAGATGCTTGAGGAATTTATGATATCGCCCGAAGGGCGAAAAGCTGAAAGATGTCCGCAGCGGTGAATTCCATGATCGGCGCCCAATCGGATTCGACCGCAGGGGCGCATGAGGTTGGAGTCCGCAGAGAGTCCGCACCTCGGAGTCATAAGCTTTATGCGGGACAAGGTAAGTGTTCGCTCCATCGCCGTAGAAGTTGCAGCTCTCGGCGGTGTCCAGCCATCCGCCCTCGATCCGAGCGATCGGCTCCGAACCATGAGTCGGGGCGGATCTGCAGTGTGCGACCTCCAAGGTGCTGTCCGGCGGCGAGTTAGGTCATGCCCATCGTGACAACGCGGCACGCCGGGTACGTGGCTCAGATCCATCAAGATCAAGTCCCTCGGATATCGGCCGTGAAGTTTAGGCTTCCAAACCTGACTCGACGGCCAGGGCGTAGCTTTGGATCTGCTCCAGATGGCCAAGTGAGTTGGCCCGCAGTGCGAAGCCGCCGAATACGAAGATCTGTCCGGGGAGAGAAGTCTCACCCAGGACTGCGTCGTTGTTGATTGAAGAGGCCATCAAGCCTAGAGGAACTCTCAATGAAAGCACCAATGTCGGTGTCAAAACCGCGGATCTCGGTAGGGGTCCCGAATCGTGCGTCTAGGCGGATGGTAACAGGAGACAAGGGACACGATGTTTTACCCAGGTTCGGGCCCTCTTGATGGAGGTAAAACCCTACGTCCTGCTCGATTGATATTGATATTGTGGATGTTTACAAGAGTGGATCTACCACGAGATCAAGGAGGCTAAACCCTAGAAGCTAGCCTATGGTATGATTATAAGGGTTGTTGATGATGTGTCCTACGGACTAGAGCCATCCGGTTTATATAGACACCGAAGAGGGCTAGGGTTACATAGAGTCGGTTACAATGGTAGGAGATCTACATATCCGTATCGCCAAGCTTGCCTTCCACGCCAAGGAAAGTCCCATCCGGACACGGGGAGAAGTCTTCAATCTTGTATCTTCATAGTCTTGGAGTCCGGTCGATGATGATAGTCCGGCAGATGATAGTTCTGCTGATGATGGTAGTCCGGCTATCCGGACACCCCCTAATCCAGGACTCCCTCAATCATATTCTCACGAACATTAGAATCGTTACCAAGAAACGAAAGTACTTGATAATTCAGTTGGCGTGCGCAAGCTCTAGTAATTGGTCCAGTATGTATAGTAGCAGGGGATGTGGGTGTAACAATGGTATTGATGTCCTCATCAGCCTGGTGGGAGGCGGGCTACTTCGCCACCATCGTGGCTTTTTAGTTGGCTTCGGTGATGCATGTCTGTGCTGGGCTTGTCACTGGCTCGGCTAGTGCCCTGACTAGCTATTTGTCTTCTGGTGCTCCCAGGATGGTGGTTCATGTAAAAAATATCTTTCCTTATCTTAATAAAGACCGACTTCGGCCTTTCGAATACAAGCTAGACACCATATGCAACATACAACCACATATGACACCGCGAAGTTAAAGGAAGCACCTGGGATGGTGGTTCATGGCGAGCGAGGTCATCAACTCCAGAGCTACGTTTACCTTCTCCATCTGCTGACACCCTTTATAAGGCTCGAACGTGTCTGTCCAAGCCGCGTACCACGCTGGAGTGACTTCTCTCTTTTCTTTTCTGCTTCGGTCAAGGCAGCAGAGTCTGAAATACCCTTGCATAAAAACACAATAGGGAGAGTATGGGTGAGGTGTGTTCAGAACTAGTGCACTGTAAAAGTAGCAGATAGCAGGTGGCTAAAAAATAAATGACAGGTGACATATGATAGCTCTACAACATTGCATGGCAAACAAAATTAGATTCTACTCCGTATGATTTTGTAATATATGAGCACTGGGATGGCTGGGAAATGCAGGTACTCCTCCAGCACACCACCACATGTGGTCCTATCAAGATAACATTCGACTGAAAATAAATAGGTCGGTTGATTTTTTTATGAACCGTCTGACGGTATAAGGAATGGGCAGATGGCCTTCGCTCACCTCCCGCCACCATTGTTGACGATCTTGTTGGGGAACGACACTTTTCAAAAATTTCCCACGCACACAGGATCATGGTGATGCATAGCAACGAGAGGGCGAGTCTTGTCCACGCCTCGTGAGACCGAAGCGAAGCGTTAGCACAACGCGGTTGATGTAGTCAGACGCCTTCACGATCGGACCGATCAAGTACCAAACGCACGACACCTCCGAGTTCAGCACACGTTCATCTCGATGACGTCCCTCGAACTCCGATCCAGCCGAGTGTTGAGGGAGAGTTTCATCAGCACGATGGCGTGGTGACGATGATGATGTTCTACCGACACAGGGCTTCGCCTAAGACGATGATGATATTATCGACGTGGATTCTGGTGGAGGGGGGCACCGCACACGGCTAAGAGATCAATGATCAATTGTTGTGTCTATGGGGTACCCCCTGCCCCCGTATATAAAGGAGCAAGGGGGGGAGAGGCAGCCGACCAGGAGGGGTGCGCCAGGAGGAGTCCTACTCCCACCGGGAGTAGGACTCGCTCCCTTCCTTGTTGGATTAGGAGAAGGGGGAAAACAGGAGGAAGGAAAGGGGCGCCGCCTCCTTGTCCACCATGCACCTGCCCCAGCCGCCTCCTCTCTCCACTAAGGTCCATGTAGGTTCATTAACCCCCCTGGAAGTTCTGCAACCCCTAGCACCTCTATGATATATCCGATAACCCCCGGAACCATTCCGGTGTCCGAATATAGTCGTCCAATGTATCAATCTTCATGTCTCAACCATTTCGAGACTCCTCGTCAAGTCCGTGATCACATCCGGGACTCTAAACTATCTTCGGTACATCAAAATACATAAACTCATAATATAACCATCATCTAACTTTAAGCATGCGGACCCTACGGGTTTGAGAACTATGTAGACATGACCGAGACACGTCTCCGGTCAATAACCAATAGCGGAACCTGGATGGTTCCCTTTGTCATCGGTATGTTACTTGCCCGAGATTCGATCATCGGTATCTCAATACCTAGTTCAATCTTGTTACCGGCAAGTCTCTTTACTCGTTCCGTAATACATCATCCTGCAACTAACTCATTAGTTGCAATGCTTGCAAGGCTTAAGTGATGTGCATTACCGAGCGGGCCCCGAAGATACCTCTCCGACAATCGAGTGACAAATCCTAATCTCGAACACGCCAACCCAACAAGTGCCTTTGGAGACACCTTAGAGCACCTTTATAATCACCCAGTTTGCCAGGACGCTTTTGTAGCATTAAAAAGTGTTCCTCCGTAAACGGGAGTTGCATAATCTCATAGTTATAGGAACATGTATAAGTCATGAAGAAAGAAATAGCAACATACTAAAAGATCGAAAGTGCTAAGCTAACGGAATGGGTCAAGTCAATCACATCATTCTCCTAATGATGTGATCCCGCTAATGAAATGACAACTCATGTCAATGGCTAGGAAACATAACCATCTTTGATCAACGAGCTAGTCAAGTAGAGGCATACTAGTGACACTGCTTGTCTATGTATTCACACAAGTATTATGTTTCCGGTTAATACAATTCTAGCATGAATAATAAACATTTATCATGATATAAGGAAATAAATAATAACTTTATTATTTCCTCTAGGACATATTTCCTTCAGTCTCCCACTTGCACTAGAGTCAATAATCTAGATTACACAGTAATGATTCTAACACCCATGGAGCCTTGGTGTTGATCATGTTTTGCTCGTGGAAGAGGCTTAGTCAATGGGTCTGCAACATTCAGATCCGTATGTATCTTGCAAATTTCTATGTCTCCCTCCTGGACTAGATCCCGGATGGAGTTGAAGCGTCTCTTGATGTGCTTGCTTCTCTTGTGAAATATGGATTCCTTTGCCAAGGCAATTGCACCAGTATTGTCACAAAAGATTTTCATTGGAACCGATGCACTAGGTATGACACCTAGATCAGATATGAACTCCTTCATCCAGACTCCTTCATTTGATGCTTCCGAAGCAGCTTGCATCGACGTAACCATTTACGACTAGCTCTTTGTCACCTCCATAAATGAGAAACATATCCTTAGTCCTTTTCAGGTATTTCAGGATGTTCTTGACCGCTGTCAAGTGATCCATTCCTAGATTACTTTGGTACCTCCATGCTAAACTTATAGCAAGGCACACATCAGGTCTAGTACACAACATTGCAAACATGATAGAGCCTATGGCTGAAGCATAGGGAACATTTTTCATCTTGTCTCTATCTTCTGTAGTGGTCGGGCATTGAGTCTTACTCAACTTCACACCTTGTAACACATGCAAGAACCCTCTCTTTACTTGATCCATTTTGAATTTCTTCAAAACTTTGTCAAGGTATGTGCTTTGTGAAAGTCCAATTAAGCGTCTTGATCTATCTCTATAGATCTTGATGCCCAATATGTAAGCAGCTTCACCGAGGTCCTTCATTGAAAAACTCTTATTCAAGTATCCCTTTATGCTATCCAGAAATTCTATATCATTCCCAATTAGCAATATGTCATCCACATTTGTTGGATTTCGGGTTTCGGCAGACCCTTGAAGTTCGAACACTGGGGTGCGCACGGAGATCTTTCCCCTACCAGCTCACATGTGAATGGTTTGCGAGGGATCTAAACTAGGAACAATGAACAGCACAAGAGACACAGGGTTTATACTGGTTCGGGCCACCGTGGTGGTGTAATACCCTACTCCAGTGTGTGGTGTGGTGGATTGCCTCTGGGGCTGATGAAGAATAGTACAAAGGAAGAACAGCCTCGCGAGGGGCTGTTCTTGAGCTGGCGCGATGAACTGCTTGGGTGAGTTCTGTTGCTTCTCTCTCTCTCTCTCTCTCTCTCTCTCTCTCTCTCTCTCTCTCTCTCTAGGGCTCTATCAGATGGTCTCGATCCGTATCGGTCTCGATCCGTCTTCGTCTCTCCATTTACCTCGTGGGTGGCTAGTCCTATTTATAGAGCGAGGCCCTGGGCCTCTCCCCAAATAATGAGGGGGAAGGGCGCCAACAATTGGCCATTTTGAAGGGGAACATCTAGTACACTTATCCTGACTAAAGTTGGTCTTTGACTGCCAAAGGCTCTGATGGTGACGCCGTCCTGGGCTCCATGATGACCTCCTTCCTGCCGCTCTGCTGGTCTTGGTCTTGTTGCACCGAAGTGGCAACCTTTACCTGATGCCTTGGCCTGTGCTTGCCTCCTTTGCATCAAAGGGGAAATGAGGACACTGTGCGGGCTGGCACCCGCCTGGCGCCCGCCTGGTCTCGGTCGTCATGGATTGCATCACGAGGCACCCTCGTGAGGTACCTTGCCTTGATCTCTCCGCCTCCTCGTGAGCCTACCTGACGAGGCCGCTCCTGAGGTAGGTTCCTGTCGTCTGCCCCGCGAGGCTTGGCCCCTCGCAAGGGTCTTAAGCTTCAGCTGATAAAGCTGGGCCACGTTGGGCCCGCACTTGAGCCACGCCGCAGCCGCAGCGAGCCAAGTCTGGGACCCCGCTCCTGCACACCGACAGAGCCCCTGGCCCAAGGCGCCCCGGACTTGGCTTAGCAGAGAAGCGAAGGGGCAAGTGCGAAGCGTTGCAGGCCCCAACAGCCTGCGGCCTTGGGCGCCGCGTGGCGGTTGATTGGACGTGGGCATCTCCACTTCCCCATGATGCCTCGGCAACCGCGTGACTTGACAAGTCCCTGCATGCAGAGGTGGGTCATGATTACCTGTGATCGTGGAGGCTGACGGTTGGCCTCCTCCTGCTATAAGTACGGAAAGGCGCGAGCCCTTCTAGTCCATCTCTTCTTGCTGCTCCTTCCTCTCCATCCTTGCCCTTGCTCCACATTGCGACAATGGCTCCGATCCGCCGGTTTTCTGCAGAAGAGAAGGGAAAGGCCCTCGAGAGGTCCCGCCTTCACCAAGAAACGGCTAGTCCTCGGTCAGAGATGAAGGCGCCCAGGCAGGTGTCGAGGCCTGGCACGAGCGGCACGCCGAGGTTCCCGCTGCCCTTGTACGCCCGCATCGAGGGCCCTAGAGGAGCAGACGCCGAGCACCGCGGACGACGCCGCCGTCGGCGCCGGCAGGTCACGGCGGTGCGCGTCGTTCCTCCTGGAGTCCATGATGAGGGATCCTCCCGAGAGCTTGTGCTTCACGCCGCCATGCCTCCTCAATCTTGGATTCGTCTTCCTCCCTCCTTTGCCTTCGAGATCCCGCAGAGGTGCTCTCTGGAGCTCTGGTTGCAGCATGCTGGCTGCAGCACCCCTGCGACCGGAGCGGAGGTTGCGGTCGTTGCTCCGGGCAAGGTCTACATGACCTGAGGCTGGGGCGAGATATCCCGGGTCTGCCGGACGAGGGGCGCCCTCGTGATCCACCTAGAATACGATGGCGGCTCCTTGATGTTCTTCAAGGTCTTCGACGCGGAAGGACGCCGGCTGGAATGCTGCCCCGAGAAGGGCGGTCGGGGCGTCATCGTCGCGAGGACTAGGCCCGCCGGTCGCCCCCTCGGCAGCTCCTCGAGCAGCAGCGAAGGAGCTGGAGGGTCCAGCGCCTCCGCCGAGCTTCTGGCGACTCCGGAGACGAGCGACGACAGCTACGAGCCCCCGAGCTCGCGTCGCGCCCGGAGCCAGACGGGCGCTTCAGGCTACCGGCGTCGGTGACCTGGATGGGGTTGACGCCGGCGCCTGGCGGCCCACTGTTGATGATGGCGTCTCCTGCGGAGGCACGCGTAGTCGGCGTTCCTTAGGATTAGCACCCTTTATTTCCTGCAAAGAATCGAAGTAGCACCCCGCGGGGGTATGTAAGGCACCGACCATGTTTTTGTGAATGTTATGTCCTTATGATGAATCGGTGTGAGATGCTTGTTCTGCCCCAGCTCAGCTCCCCCTTTCTTTCCTCATGAGGCTTGGTGCTCATGCTTGATGTGTCCCGTCCCCGGTAGGCTTCACCGTCGCTGGTATGACAGGTCGCGATCTCCGGGGGTCAGGCTGAGGAGGTGAGCGCCCGAGGTCCAAAGAAGAGCCCTGAGTCGCGATGCTCGGGAGGTCCCCTTTAGCGCTCAAGCAGCCTTCACTGGGCAAGAAAGGTAGGCAGCTTCGCCGCGACAGAGCAGCAGTAGGCGAGGGTTTAGCGCTGAGTCGGATCAGTTTTTTGCGTGACTTATCTTGTGGGTTTGGTGCGGTGCTCGTTGATGTGCCGTGTCTGCGCGACGGCAACTGAGGTGCTGTTGGGTTGGGCCTTCGCGAGCTTCTTTCCTCTCCCCCGCGCTTTCCTTAGTGCTCTACGTCCTCAGGTCCCGTCCCTCGAGCGAGCTCAGCCGCCGCTGGTATGACAGGTCGCGATGCCGTGGGTGAGGGGCGGGGTGAGCGCCGAGAGCGAAGTAAGAGCCCATGAGTTGTGATGCTCGTGTACCCCCCTTTTAGCGTGCAAGCGGGTCGCGCCGGAGAGGAGGAGAGAAGGCTCGCGATGGCGCGAGTGTTACTCCTGGAGTAGGCCCTGTGTACCAATCACGAGGGGAAACAAGGTTCGGCGTTACGGTTGCCAGCCAACCATTGGTCGCTCCGAGGGAGTGATCGAGGGCACTGAGGGCTTGGTGAGGTGGTGCCTTGCGGGGCTGCCGTGGCCAGAGCTCAGCCACTCAGATTTATCGGCGTTGCAGGGACCGACCGACCTGCGCGCAAGTGCCGTGCCCACGCGGCGGCTCCAAAGGTAGGTGTCAATCGAAGCGGCGATTAGGTCAAGCATGTCATGTATGAATAAGCAAATCCATCTAGATAGGTGCGGAGAAAGCATCGCCCTCGGGTCAGCCCGAGCAGCTTGGGGATAATGCAGCCCGATGGGCGCCCAACAAGTTAAGTAAAGAGCATAAGAAAAAGCGGATACATGCAGCGAGGACGGACCCACGGCCTGGGAATGATGCAGCCGAGGGGCGCCCAGCTAAAGCGGAACTTGGAAAGGTATCACTGATATGGTGGAGATGGTGGGATGTCGAGGTAGTGGATGGCGCGCGTGATGAAGAAGCCGACCCTCACGAGCCTCCGGCCACAGGCCTCGGGAGGCTCCGGGGCCTGAGGATCCTCGAGATCCATCTCCATCCCTGCCAGACCGCTGCTGCTTGACCTCCTGACAGCTTCCAGGCGCCCAGGGGCGCTAATGCTGGCGGCGCTTCGGCATTGCGAGCGTGAGCGTGGAAAGCGGACCAGCATAGCGTCCCATGCGTGAGGCTAGGGCGCTCACGAGATGCGGCCCGGTTGAGCCCTGGTATGTCGATGCAGATCCGCAGCCCAGCATCCTCGCCTGGATGTGGGGTCACGACGGGCAAGCGGCGACAGCCGCGCATGACTCTTGACTCCTATAGCTCCTGGGTGTTCCTTGTCGGTGTCAAAACCGGTGGATCTCGGGTAGGGGTCCCGATCTGTGCGTCAAGGCTGATGGTAACAAGAAATAAGGGACACAGATGTTTACCCGGTTGGGCCCTCTCGATGGAGTAAAACCCTACTTCCAGCTTTTGATTAATATTGATGATATGGGTAGTACAAGAGTAGATCTACCACGAGATCGTGAGGCTAAACCCTAGGAGCTAGCCTATGATGAATGCGAATGTAATTGTGATTGGCCTTCTAGGACCAACCTCTCCGGTTTATATAGACACGAGAGAGGGCTAGGGTTTACATGAAGTCGGTTACAAGGAAGGAAATATAATATCCGGATCGTAAGCTTGCCTTCCATGCCAAGGAAAGTTCCATCCGGACACGGGCGAAGTCTCAAGTCTTGTATCTTCATGCTTCAATAGTCCGGACGTTGTACACAACCGGCTGTCGAATACCCCTAATCCGGGACTCCCTCGGTAGCCTCGAACCGAGCTTCAATGACGATGAGTCCGGCGCGCAGTATTGTCTTTGGCATTGCAGGGCAGGTTCCTCCTCCGAATACTCCAAGGTAATCATCGAACACTCAAACCGTGTCCAGATCCACAAGATGATCTTCGTATGCCACCGTAAAGAGAATGACGTTTCGCAAATGCAATCTGCTGGCAATTTTTCAAGCAACGCGACGTGACACGTTATTATGATCGGATCCATTATCCGAACCGTTTCCACACAACCAGCTACAACGCATATCATGAGGCGGTTTCTGTGACATGTCTTGTCAAAGCAGAGATCGTGTCCCCTTATCACGGGATTCTCATCAATATCGGGCATGGGTAATCTAATTGTGCCATGCCGTGGTGCTTGAAACAAGCGATTCCCAGCGGAGCAAGTGGGGAGCGCAGCTTACGGCGCCTCTATAAAGGGATAAGATTCCCCATTTTCACCGCCTTCTTCCTCCTTTGCCCACTCTTTCCCCTCGAGCTCCAGCGCCCAAGCCCAAGTCTTCCCTGCACAACTAAACATGTCCAGCGGCGGGAGGCAAGTGGGTGGCTTCACCGTCAAGGAGAAGCACATCCACAGATCTTGAGGCGGCGGATACTTGGCTTGGAGACATAGCGCACCGGCTGCAGACGCTGGGCAGGTCATCGACCCGAGGACCCCCACGAGAAGTGCGTGTTCGTCGCCCACCTCGTTCGTGGACTGGGATTTCCACTCCATCCCTTCGTCCGCGGGCTCATGCTCTACTATGGGCTAGATTTCCATGATCTAGCCCCGAATTTCGTCCTCAACATCTCGGCATTCATCGTCGTTTGCGAGGCTTTCCTCCGCATCCGGCCTCACTCCGGCATGTGGCCGCAAGTCTTCTGCGTGAAGCCGAATATTGTACGCGGCCAACAAGCGGAGTGCGGAGGGGCCATGGTGGGCAAGATGCCTAACGTCACCTGGCTGGACGGCTCCTTCACGGAGACCGTAAAAGGATGGCAATCGGGGTGGTTCTACATCACCGAGCCGCGCGGCGCCAACTGGGCGGCGGCCCCTGAGTTCCGATCTGGAATCCCTATGCGGCTCACCTCCTGGGAAAAGAAGGGCCTGTCCTGGGGCGATTCCATGGAGCTGGCCGGACTACATACATGCATCAAAAGCATGAAAGACAAGAACACCAAGCTTGTCAATGTGATCCGTGTCATGCTCGCTTCGCTGATCCTGCCCCTGCCAAAAGGGCGATAAATCTGTGGAGTTCGTCCCTGCCGAACACCAGGGCGCCCGGAAGCTCTATGGCATGACACACAAAGGCGCATGGAAAGTGTTGTTCAAGGCCTCCGAAGTACCTCCTCCCACATCCGAGACCATGGACTTCATGCAGCGCCCCCAATTCATGAGTTTTGGGACCACCACCGGGTTTAGTTTTTCTCAAGACATTCATGGGGTAGTTTTAAGTATTTATATATATTTGCCTCGGGATTATGTGAAGACAGCGGAGCAGATTGATGTCCGGCTCCGTTGCGGAAGATCCAGCGGATGCTCTCGACGGAGATGCTAGTCCTGCACCGCATAAGGTGCCGGAGAAGAACGAAAAAAGAAGGCCCTAGGGACCAAGAAGGGTCTCTGGGCGTAAGGTTGCGTTCAAGCCTCGTCCAAGATGACGAGGGACTCCTCCATGAAGGGAGGAGGAAGAAGAAGAAGACGCCCCATCCGGGAAGGATGAGGGGCCGGCCATGAGCGGGCCACGGGCCGAAAAAGGCCCTCGGCGCAAGGTCGTTATTCCTCGTGCTGCATTTATGACAACGAGACACATTCCTCCTGCGGAGGCGGGGGGAATCAAGAAGAGATTCCACCTCCCCGCACTAGGGGGGAGAAGAGGAGAAAAGCCGCCCGGAGGGGGAGGCTGGGGCGTCCAAGTAGGGGAATGTAACCCTTCCGGACTATTCCGCCACGGCCGCTTACAATGAGGAGGGGTGGCTGCCCCGGGGGAAGCCCCCGGTGCGATCATAAGTGTCCGCATCCTATCATGGTTTTACTTTGTAGTTTTTATACTTATAATGCCGAACATATATGCAGTCCGACCAGGGCTCACCCCGAGGAATCCTCCTCCGGGTCCCTGAGCGATTCAGCGATAAATTCGCTTCCCGACGGGTTACTACCCTCCGCACGCAGCGGATGACACGGAGGTGTTGTCCTCAAGACTCGTCGAGCAGGGGAGGTGACTTCTTGAGATGCCCCATGGCGGGATTCCAGATGTCGTGTATGCGGGGTTCAAGATCCTCGTGGATCGCGGCTGATGAGAGCCGCAATGCAGGCGAACTCGGCTGATCAACATCTGCCCGAACTCCCAACGTTCGGGACTTGGGCGGCAGCCTCGTTAGGGAGGGCGAGCCGCCGCGTGCTTAGGACTTCCGGGCGCATCCACGGTGCCGATAGCTCGGTGGAAGCGCCTGAGGCGCCTCGAAGAAGAGCACCGTACTTCTTATGAGTGCGGTGATTCAGAAGGTTCTTCCCCGCTTATAAGCAAACTGGGACCAAGCTCTGCACAAGCTCTCCCGACGGGCTTTTGAGGTAAGTAAAAATGTATGAAATTACCACCCGATAGGTAGTAGCCCCTAATACTCTGTTTGGTGTTCGGAAAGAAAAGCCAAACGGAGGGTCAATTATAATCCAGGAGTCTAACAATAAGTATTGTTGTGAATGAGCAGGCTGTGCTGCTTGCTTTGCTTCGCCGCCTGCATCGCCGAGGTTGCCGAACTAAAGGGACCTTGGAGCAAAGGCGCAGTGGAGAGCTTCGCCCTCATGAAGAGGCAGCTCAAGAGAGCAAGGGTAAGTAATTCCGCTCTTATACGCTTAGGGATAGGCAAAATTGATGAGTCTAACACCTAAGTGTCGTGACCATGTTACAGGGGGCCGATTGCCGGTGGTGTCCTCGAAGAAGGTGCTGTCTGCGGCAAGACAAGGCAGCCTCGAATGTAAGGAGCGAAAAGCAAAGTGCTAGGGTAGGTGAGGTACAGCAGGAGCTCCAGGACCTCGCAAGAAATGCGAGTCCGTGGAGCATGATCTCAAGGCCAAAGAGGCCGAAGCTTATGGAAGGCCCTTATGAGCTTAAAAGACGCCAAGGCCGAAGCCGAGAAAGCACAGCAGGAGATCCAGGAGGCCAAGAAGATAGCAGCGGGTAAGAAGTTCTTTATGCAAAGCAAACATGTGGAGGAGGCTTTTCTATTACTTGAATTCGGAGCTCTCCAAACGCTGCGGAGTTCTACTGTGCGCAGGAGGGCAACTCAACGGAGAAGCTGTTCTGGTCCGAGTATGCTGGGGCCGAACACCCGATGCCTCTGAGTGACCAACTGAAGCAGTTGGTCAAACTCCACAGGGTGGCCGAACTGGCTATGAAAGGGTTCATAGTCCGGATGTGGCCTGGTGAGCTCGTGCCCAGGAGCTACTTCGGCCTGATCAGGCGGATGGTGGATGCCTGCCCGCGGCTTGAGGTGATCAAGCGATCTGTGTGCATCGAGGGTGCCCGCCGGGCCCTTGCCCGCGTCAAAGTGCATTGGGGCAAGATGGATGCGGAGAAGCTGGTCAAGGACCGACCGCCGGAGGGAAAGGTGCATCACCATCCCGTGCTGTACTATGATGGCGCTATGAAGGGTGCTCGTCTCGTGGCTGACGAATGTACCAAGGACACCATTTTTGAATGAATTCCCTTCTGTCATGTTTGTATTTTGAGGACGAAGTTACTTGCGCTATCTAGCGCTTTTGTTATTTAAAATATTACCTTCTGTGCGGCTGTTTATAAAATCCTGAAAGTAGGCTAGTCGTCGGCTTCGCCCAGTGAGTAGCAACGGGTGTTCGTGGAAAACCCTACGACACTCTTTATCCAAATGTTTGGTCCCTTAAGGAGGTGTCCAGCGCAGCGAACAAGGCAATCGGACTATGCGGCTTTATAACTTTCACTTAGCCATAGAAGTCTACAATTTTAAATTTCGGCAAAGCCCCTAGAATCCAGAAGGCCGAATTGGGGCGCTATATACGCCTTGGTCGGACAAAGCCGATTTATCACCTAAAGCGGAAAATCTTTAAGGATTTTAGTACCTCTCGAACAGCGACCAGCTCTCGCCATATCATGCCGGTCAGTTTTCGGCTTTCTCTAGTGAGGTGCTCGTCCGGAAGAACCAGGACACAATCGCAGTAGTTCTCCCTGCGCTACCTTAGCCTATATAACGGAACGTAAGGCATCAAAACAAGGGAGCCGGGCTATCCAAACTGTAGACCCAAGACATGATTCGGAGCTGATGCATATAGTGCTATAAGCTCGGGGTGCCGCACTATTGAAAGTGTTCGGACTTTTAGTTGCCATATTACGAGGTCATAAGAAGCCCTCGCTGACTCGGCCGCATTTCAAGGTGTACGGATGTAATACCAAATAAACATTTATAAGAGAAAAATACTCAAATAAGGATAATAAGCTGACGCTATATATAATCTCCATTTGACGAAAAATATGTTTAAGCGTATGTTTACAATGGATGTATTAGGCAGAGACAAAAATAGGACTATTTGACATGTCCTATCCAGGGGCAAGCCGTGTGCAGATAGATGAAGCAGGTATAATGATCGTAAATAGATTCCACCTGGGTATTTCCTTCTGCGCGCAACGTCTGTTGCCTCCTTGGGTGTCTCTTCCATATGAGTCCGGCAATTCGGCGCTTCTGAGGATGCTGCGCTAACGCGGTGTCCCGAAAGGTAAAAGGGAAAGAGTATGAAGGTATTTAGCGGTTACCCGCATTATCGACTTGGTTGTTGATGCGCCTCCGCCTATGCCCAAGGTATCTTGAGTGCGTAGTTGTGTACGCGTGGCACGAATGCTGCTTTGGAGGGGCTTGAGCGGAGGCCGGACTGCTAATCATGATCTTGATATTCGTGTTGATCCTGTTGTGGGGTGCTCCGGACTCATTTGACAGTGCTCGAAGTTGTCGCCGGATTGGTTTGTCGGAGGAGGCCGCATTGTACTTCTGCCAGCGAGGGCTGCCGTGATGCTCTTCCGTCAAGGAGCGTCCATATTTCCGTTGATGCGATGACCTCGCCGGTCCCAGATCTTGAGCTTGAGATATGCGTAGTGTGGCACCGCATTGAATCTGCGAATGCGGTCCGCTTCGCAAAGTGCGTGGTAGCCATCTGCGGAAAGGGACGATGTCAAGATCAGCTTTTAAGCTCCCGGTTGTCTGGGGATCCAAGACCACTTCAAATGTTATAGAACCCGCAGCGGGCCTCTACTCCAGTGAATAACACCTTTAAAGGTGGAGTTTTGGGCTTGATCCTTGAAGGATCAATGCCCATCTTGGCGACCGTGGTCCTCGATAAAGCAGGTTCAGTTTGCGCCAGCCGCCCATAAGGACACGCTGCGAGGTGGAATCATCATTATGATTGGTTCTAACACCAATGCAGGCTGAGCCGCCGTGACGGATGCTGGTAGGGTGATCCCCACGGTCAAAGGTGATCGGACAAGTTGACCATGGGTTGAACTTTGGGGGCCACCGCTCCATCGCCAGACGCCCCGTAGTGCCCGCCTGCTCCGCCGGGATGTTGGTGGCGAGATCATATTGACCATTTTCACATGGGGGATTTCTTCTGCCCCCCCCATTCTGGGACGCCGGGCTCATCATCATCGTCACTGTGCAGCCCCTTGTCCTTTTTTGGCATTTATCTTGCCGGCCTATTTGAACACCCAGCAGTCTCTATTGGTGTGGTTGGCTGGTTTGTCTGGTGTGCCATGAATTTGGCACGAGCGCTCTAGTATGCGGTCCAGACTGGACGGTCCCTGATTATTTCTTTTGAACGGCTTTTTCCGCTGTCCGGATTTAGGTCCGCTGAATCCGGCGTTGACTGCCGTGTCTTCCGTGCTGTCGCCGTTGTTCCATCCCTTATGTCTGTTGCGCCATGGCTTGCCATTAGCATTGCGGCCGTCCGAAGTGCAGGAATGTGGCGTGGTGCTGCTACGAGCCAACCAGCTATCCTCACCCGCACAAAAACGGGTCATTAGGGTTGTGAGAGCTGCCATAGACTTGGGTTTTTCCTGGCTGAGGTGTCGAGCGAGCCACTCGTCAGGGATATTATGCTTAAAAGCCGCCAGGGCTTCTGCGTCCGGACAATCGACTATTTGGTTCTTTTAGTGAGGAACCGAGTCCGCATTTCCGGCTGACTCTCCGGCTGTTGAGTAATGTGGCTCAGTCATCGGCGCTCGGTGGTCGCTTTATATGTGCCCTGGAAGTTGTCAAGGAATGCATCTTCCAGTTTCTCCCAACTGCCAATGGAATTTGCTGGCAGGCTGTTTAACCAGTGCCGGGCTGGTTGTAATGCCCCGGATTCGATGCGCCAGGTGTCTGCCAGTTATTCGTCGTTGTTGCCATGTCATGTGCTTGCGTGTTGCACTTTGCCATGTCAGCATCTGCATTTTATATCATGTCATCATGTGCGTCGCATTTGCATACGTGTTCGTTTCATGCATCCGAGCATTTTCCCGTTGTCCGCTTTTGCAATCCGCACTCCTATGTCCCCCGCGCCCCTTTTACCTCTTTTTCGTAAGCGGGTGTTACGTTCTCGAATGGACCGAGGTTTGAAGCGGCCTTGGTATAGCACCGGTGAACCGCCTGTCAAGTTTCGTGCCATTTGGAGGTCGTTTGGTACTCCAACGGTTAACCGGGTAACCGCAAAGCCTCCTTCTCCTTGCAGCCCAACACCCTTTCAAAGTGGCCCCAAAACCCAGAAACTCCCTCCATGCTCTCGGTCGCTCGATCACGATCGCGGTGGCAACCGCACCTCATTTGGACTCTCCTAGCTCCCTAACCTATATATATGCCTTCCCTCCCGTCCAAACCGGGTCCAAACCCTAGCCTCTCTTTCCTCCACGGACACGCCCGCCAGCGCGGACGAAGTCAGCGCGCCGTCCCGCTGAATCGCGTGCAGCCACCGCACGCCGCCACCACCTTGCGCCGCCGCGGCCAGTTCGCCACCCGCTCGCCGACCCAGCCTCCAGGCGCCTTGCCGCCGCCTGCCGCGCCCGCGTCGCCCGCCGCCACCCGCCTCGCGCGCCGCCAGCCGCCTCGGCGCTGCGGACTCGCCGCTCCTCCGCCGCCTGCCCAGGCCCTCTCCGCACCGCCGGCGCCTCGCTCGGCTCCGTACGCCCGGCGCTTGCGCCTCGTGCCTCGCCCGCCAGGGCTTCAGCCTCGCCGCTCCCTTGCCGGCGCCCGGCCGCTTGGTGCCTCCTCCGGCGCCGCCCCTTCCTTCTCCGGCCAACGCCGTTTTCTCCGGCAGATCCGGTGGATCGGGATGAGATCCACTGGATCTCAACCAACGGATCCCCGCAAGGTCCTGGATATCTCCGCCCGTGCTGACTTTTTCGAGCGGGTAAAATCTGCTAAGTCCCCAGTTTCTTGCATTATCATGCATTTTCATCGCATCATATCTCTGCATCCATAGCTCCGTTTCTTACGTGTAATATGTCAAATTGTTCGTCTCGAAGAGTAAATCATTTCGTATCATTGAATCATTTTCATTTGAGCTCATCTTGATGCCCGAAATGCTGTTAGAAGAGGGCAATGTGATGTTAGTTTCAACTTTTGTCATTCTTGCCATGATTGATGTGTGCACCCTATGAACTTGAGTCCTACATGTGTTTTGTAATATGCCATGCCATCTTTACAGGGGTGTATGCCATGTATTTTTGTGATCCTTGTGGTGACTAGCACAAGCATGCAAACTAGGCTTCATGTTGTTGCCGATTTCAGCCCCTGTTCCGCTGTTATTTTTATGCCATGTAAACTTGATGCTACAGAGAGATCCATGCATATTTTTAGATACTTCAGTAAGGGTGTTTTGAACATATGGTTATTCTCTATCCATCCATGCCCTTTTTTGAAATTATGGAGTACCATAGCTTGAGTCAATCGAGCTCTACTTTTGCTATAAAATGTTTCCTGGCAGGTTGTTTACATGTTATTCAATTTTGCCAAGGTTGTTGTAGTTGATCCGTGTATGCTATGATGTTGTTCTTGCCATGTATAGCCTCTATGCCATGTCTTCTTACTGTGATTTTCCTTGCCATGCCATGTATTGCTCTGTGGTGAGTGGTTCAAGCTCACCAACATGCCTACTTATTGTTGTTCCTGCCATGTATGAATCTGTAATATAACTTGCCATGTTTACATGGGTGCCATCATATCTTCTGATCCTTTTTGGCTCATGGTCAGTAAAGGACTTTTGTTCTATGCATTTAGTAGATTCATGCCATGCCTTTGTTTGCCATGATAAGTTCCTGTAACATGTTGTTTGATAGCTCTAAACATTGCAACCTGATGTTATTTCTGCTAAGTCTGAAACTGTTATTATACGCAATCTTGCCATGTGTTTGAGCATGTTCTAGTGATTTCTGGAGATAGCTCAGTGTTCATGTTTTGTCATGCTTTACCTGTACATCATGCCCATGCCTTTTGTTTTCATGTTGAGGTGCTGTAGCATGTTGTTTTGATGCTTGCAATATGCCTAGTTGCTGTTTTGGACAGATTGTTGCTATAACTTGTATATGTGTATGTGTTGAACCGTTGCTCCGTTTTGAGTGTGCTCTATATGAAACTTGCTTGATTTGCATGTAGTTTCATATTATCATGTTGCATCCTTGTTTTGAGGTGTTTGTTGATGTTTGTATGCATTTTGCATCAATGCCATGTTTACTTGTTTTGCTCATATCTTCTAGGCCGTAGTCTCAATCTAATGAACTTTATATGTAACTTGACTAGAATTCGTGTAGATCATCGTGGTGCATCTTAACTTGCTGTTTAACAACTTGAACATAAGGTTTATTCAGATCTGGACCAATTTCGAAATTTGCATATGAGGACTTACGGAATTGTTATATGTTGTTCGGCCTCATTTAAACTTGCTTTGATGTGTTGCTCTTTTTGCATCATCTCTTGCCATGAGTAGCTTCATCTAGCTTTGTCATGCATCATGTTTGTTGTGCATCATGCCTTGTTCATGTGTGGTGTGTTTACTATGTTGTGTGCTTCTTCTTGTTAGTTCTGTTTGTTATGATCGTGAGGATTCGCTCGCTCACGCTTGGTTCGCTTCATCCGTTCGTCTTCTTCATGGACTCGTTCTTCTTCCTAGCGGGATTTCAGGCAAGATGACCGCTACCTTGGATCTCACTACTATCATTGCTATGCTAGTTGCTTCGTTCTATCGCTATGCTGCGCTACCTATTACTTGCTTTATCAAGCCATCCCAAATTGCCATGTCAGCCTCTAACCTTTTGCACCCTTCCTAGCAAACCGTTGTTTGGCTATGTTACCGCTTTGCTCAGCCCCTCTTATAGTACTTGTTAGTTGCAGGTGAAGATGAAGTTTGTTCCTTGTTGGAACATGGAGATGTTGTTCCTTGTTGGAACATGTTTACTTGTTGGGATATCACAATATATCTTATATTATTAATGCATCTATATACTTGGTAAAGGGTGGAAGGCTCGGCCTTATGCCTGGTGTTTTGTTCCACTCTTGCCGCCCTAGTTTCCGTCATATCGGTATTATGTTCCCGAATTTTGCGTCCCTAACGCGGTCGGGTGATTTATGGGACCCCCTTGACAGTTCGCTTTGAATAAGACTTCTCTAGCAAGGCCCAACATTGGTTTTACCATTTGCCTCACCACCACCTACTTTTCCCTTGGGAATCGCTCTCTCGAGGGTCATCTTTATTTTAGCCCCCCCGAGCCAATGCTTGTCTAAGTGTTGGTCCAAACCAGAGCCACTTGCGGTGCCGCCTCTAGGCAACTTGGGGTATCGTCGGTTGTCGTGACGTAGTGTTCATCGGTCGTGGCCTCGAGACGAGATACACGCAGCTACTATCGGGGTTGTCGGCGCGCCGGAGGTCTTGGCTGGTCTTGTTTTATTGCTGTCGAAATGTCTTGTAGCCGGATTCGAGACTGATCGGGTCTTCCCGGGAGAAGGAATATCCTTCGTTGATCGCGAGCTTATCATGGGCTGTTGGGACACCCCTGCAGGTTTAAACTTTCGAGCCGTGTCCGCGGTTATGTGGCAGATGGGAATTTGTTAATATCCGTTGTAGTAAACTTGAAGCAAACTCTTCTAAAATACACCAACCGTGTGCGTAATCGCGGAGTGTCTCTTTTCGGGGTTGATCGAGAGGAGAACACGGTTTCGTGTTATGATTGACGTAAGTAGGAGTTCAGGATCACTTCTTGATCATTACTAGTTGACGACCGCCTTTGTTTCTCTTCTCGCTCTCATTTGCGTATGTTAGCCACCATATATGCTTAGCGCTGCTGCAACCTCACCACTTTACCCCTTCCTTTCCCATTAAGCTTTGCTAGTCTTGATACCCATGGTAATGGGATTGGTGAGTCCTCGTGGCTCACAGATTACTACACCACCAGTTGCAGGTACAGGTTTGCGATGATCATGACGCGGAGCGATGTTTGCTTGTCTTGAGTTCTTCTTACTGCTTCTTCGATCGGGGATAGGTTCCAGTGTCGGCCCTGGGCTAGCAGTGGTGGATGTCGTTTGAGTTTCATTTATGTTTCATCCGTAGTCGGATGTTGATCTTGTATGATGTTGATGTATTCTTGTGGCATTTGTGCCTTATGTATGTATCCCTACCTATTATGTAATGTTGATGTAATGATATCCACCTTGCAAAAGCGTTTCAATATGCGGGTCTATCCTTGGTGGGACCTTCAAGTTTCTTTTGGATAGGGTCGCATATTGGGCGTGACACTGGTCCTTTGAGCTTAAGGGGGAGATACTTGATGGCGTGTAGATCATCTCTGCGGGCCATGTGAATGTGGAGAAGGAAATCTTCGTTCCATACTACGGGGTCTGTTGTGCCATCGTATGATTCGATGTTTACGGGTTTGAACCCTTCTGCGAATTCATGATCAATTACTTCGTCCGTGAAGCGTAGGGGGTGCGCGCCTGCAATGCGGGCTATGTGGCTACGCAGGTCGGATTGGTCTGGGCTGCTATGTTCGGCCTAGCCGGATTTATTGATGATGTATCCGTGATGCGTTCATCGTCAATGCATTAAGGCGCGCCCCCTCGATCCGTAGATCGATCTTGGCTGTCCTGCTTTATTTTCCAAAATATCTTGCAGGTCGTGCCTGTTGCCCTGAGCCGTAGTGTATCAGTGTGGGGGTGCGGGCTGGTATCCCGTTTTGTCCCGGCCACGGGGTGGCCTGTCAGCCGTTTGGCGTTCGAGTCCATATTCCTTGGCTGCCAGGACTTCAGTCCATCTATCTGTTAGCAGGTCTTGATCAACTTGTAGTTGTTGTCGCTTCTTCTTCAGGCTCCTTGCAGTGCCTATGAGCCTACGCTTGAAGCGCTCCTGCCCCACGGGATCCTCAGGTACGCCGAACTTGTCGTGGCCGAGGCTGATCTCGTCTTCGGAGGGGGGCATGTAGTTGTCCTCCTCCGGGTATGCGCCTGCCGCTTGTTTTCTTCGGGATGACCTGCTGCCTTCCCTGCTCGCCTGCTCAAAGGCGGGATGATCAGGGTCATATTCTTCTTCGACGCCATCCGGATTATTTTCGCCTCCGGGGCCGGTGTTGCTATGGCAGAGCTTGGAGCGGCGCCGACGATGCCCATTCTTTGATTTTATTCCCGAGGGGTTGTCCTCCGTTGCCTCGTCGCCATTAGTTTCCTTCGGAGTGTCCACCATATATATATCATATGAGGAGGTGGTCGTCCATCGCCCGGTGAGCGGTGGCTCCTGTGATTCTCCTACATCGTCGTCCATACCATCGATGTCTTTGGAGTCGAAGTCAAGCACGTCGGTTAGATCATCGATCATGGCAATGAAGTGGGTGGTGGGTGGGCAATGAATTCCGTCGTTGTCTGCTTCCCACTCGAGCCGGACATAGTTCGGCCCGGAGTCTCCTGACAAGGAGAGAGACTTCAATAAGTCCAGCATGTCGCCAAAGGGTGAGTGCTGAAAAACGTCCGCCGTAGTGAACTCCATCACCGGAGCCCAACCAGGATCAGCGGGCTCGGGAGCGCGCGGATTGGAACCTGCGTCCGGATATGAACTGGGTTCAGGGTCATGTGTTCCCGTAGGTGAAACCTGTGTTTGGCTCCATCGCCGATGAAGGTACGGCCTGCGGGGCGGGGTCCAGCCCTCCGTCCTTAGGTGAAGCAACCTATCCCGGATTTATACCTGAGCCTTCTGCCGGGACGATATCCCGAGCAACGTCTGATAGCCGGTCTAAGCCGTGCTCATCGCGACTGTTCGGCGCTTCTGGCGCTGGCCCGAATCCGTCGAAGATCAACTCTCCGCGGATATCCGCCATGTAGTTCAGGTTTCCGAACCTTATTTTATGGCCGGGGGCATAGCTATCGATCTGCTCCAAGTGGCCAAGCGAATTGGCCCGCAGCATGAAGCCACCGAACACGAAGATCTGTCCGGGGAGGAAAGTCTCACCCTGGACAGTGTCGTTAATGATGATTGAAGGAGCCATCGAGCCTGATGGCGACGTCACAGAGGAACTCTCAATGAAAGCACCAATGTCGGTGTCAAAACCGGCGGATCACGGGTAGGGGGTCCCGATCTGCAGCGCCAAGGCTGATGGTAACAAGAAGTAAGGGACACATATGTTTACCCAGGTTCGGCCTCTCGATGGAGGTAAAACCCTACTTCCGCTTGATTAATATTGATGATATGGGTAGTACAAGAGTAGATCTACCACGAGATCAGAGAGGCTAAACCCTAGGAGCTAGCCTATGATGGTATGAATGTAATTGTGATCGGCCTTTTAAGGACCAACCTCTCCGGTTTATATAGACACCGGAGAGGGTTAGGGTTTACATGGACTCGGTTACAAGGAAGGAAATATAATATCCGGATCGCAAAGCTTGCCTTCCACGCCAAGGAAAGTCCCATCCGGACACGGGCCGAAGTCTCGAGTCTTGTATCTTCACGCTTCAATAGTCCGGATGTTGTACACAGTCCGGCTGTTCGGATACCCCCTAATCCAGGACTCCCTCATTCCTCGTGATGAACTCCTGAGGGTTTGGCCCTCCTTGTCTCATACCTTCCTGAGGGAAACGTGCCTTGAAGCACGCCTCCAAGTGGTGCCCGAGAGCCTCCCTCGTGACCTCGGCTAGGTCGGTGGCTCGCCATGAAAGAGCCCCCGAGCCTCGCCCGAGGAGGGCGCCGTGCGCGCCTTCCTATGCCATAGAGGGTGGCGCCCCTTGAACGGGCGCTAGTCCTGTTGCCACACCTCCGGAGGTGCCTCCCTCGCGAGGGCCTGGACCAGGCGAAGCGTTCTTCTTCTTAGGGATCGCCTCGGGAAGTCTCCCACTCCTGTGATCTGGGTCTTCGATTGCTGCGGCTTGGAAGGCGCGCTCAAGAGAGCACACGGCATCCCTTTCCTCACAAGGTACTGTGATGACTCCTCCGCTTCCTGGCATCTTGAGGACATTGTAGCCATGGTGAGTCACCGCCATGAACTTGGCTAAAGCTGGGTACCCGAGGATGGCATTGTATGGCAGGCGAATGTGGGCGACGTCGAAGTCGATGAGCTCGATGCGGTAGTTGTCGCACCGTCCGAAGGTGACGGGGAGGCGAACTTGCCCTATCGGGATGGTGGAGCCATCGGTGACTCCTGAGAAAGGCTTGGTCGGCTGGAGCTGATCGTATGGCACTTGGAGATCGTTGAATGTCTCGACAGATAGGACGTCGTGTCCTGCTCCACCGTCGATGAGGGTCCTGGTGACTTGCACGTTGCTCATGACTGGTGAGCAAAGCATGGGGAGGACTTCGGCCGTTGCCACGCACTTGAGCTGATCCGCTGAACTGAACGTGATAACGCACGACGACCACCTGAGAGGGCGTGTGGCCTCCGGCCTGGGGAGGACTGCATTCACCTCGCGAGCAAACTGCTTGAAGATGCGCTGAGACGCTGGGGCCTGAGCACCACCCAGGATGCAAGCGATCGCGCGCGGCTCCTGGAAGCCCCCAGCCCCCTCGTCCTGATGATTGTCTTCGTACCTCCTTGGCGGCTTTGGCAAAGGTGGGAGCCCCGCGTTGCCTTGACGGCGATCCTCACGAGGCTGGTCCCTCCAACCTCCCTCGTGAGGTTGGTCCTGCCAGCGGTCCTCGCGAGGTCTGTCACGCCATCCTTGGCGAGGGCCACGGTCTTCCCAGCGTCCTGTGCCTCTTCCTCCTCCTCGGCCGTAGCCCCGATCATTGCGCTCGGGTCGTCGGCCAATGCGCCCTTCTCGCACGACCCTGAGCTCTTGGCACTCGTTAGTGTTGTGGGTGTGGAGGTCGTGGTACACGCAGAAAATCGACCGCCCTTGGATGACTCGGCTGATCCTGCCTTGCTTGGTGTTCGGTTCTGCCGCCAAAGACGACAGCCCCCCTTGCGCTTCACGCCCTGGCCTTGGGCTTCTTCTCTCTCGGATCGGCAGCGGAAGCTCGAGGAGGAGGCGCCCTTCCTCAGCCCCGGTGCATTTGGTTGCTGTTGAACAGCTCGAGGGATGTGCACAGTCTTCATGCATCGCCGCTTCCTCCTTCATCTTGATCGCCACGCACGCCATCGGAGAAGGCTAAGATGATGGCTTCCTCAGTCACCTTGGGAATCTTGAGGCGGGCGTTGTTGAAGCGCTGGATGTACTTCTGCAGGGTCTCTCCCAGCTGTTGCTTGATGCGGCGCATATCGCTCGCGGCCGGAGGCCGGTCGCGAGTGCCTTGAAAGTTGGCGATGAAGCGGATGCGCATCTCGTCCCACGAGGAGATTGTGTCGGGAGCTAGGTTCAGGAGCCAGGTTCAGGCTCTGTCCTTGAGCGCCATGGGGAACCAATTTGCCATGACCTTTTCGTCCCTGTTGGCGGCTTCGAAGCCCAGCTCGTAGAGCTGAAGGAACTCTGTGAGGTCGGCGGTGCCGTCATAGCGAGGAGGCAGGTCTGGCTTGAACTTGCCGGGCCATGCGATGCTGCGTATCTTGGCGGTGAAGGCGCGACAGCCTGAAGTGGCCACCGGGGCTCTCTGTTGATGCAGAGCTTGCTCTTGTGGATTCCCGTGCACCGCTGCCTGGAGCAGCGCGGGGTCTTGATGCGGTGGTCCTGGAGCGTGGTCGCGGCGCTCTGGTGCTGGGAGCACACGAGCACCTTCTTGGGGACGGGGGATCTCCTGGCAGATCGTTTCTTGCTGCGCGAGCGCTGGACGTGGAGGGTCTCGGCCCGAGGCCACGCGCCTTGGAGTCAGGACGCCTTCTTGGGAAGGAGGTGGCGGGGGCACCTCCGGCTCCCTGCCTTCCGCGTGGGTTGAAGGCGAGGCAGCGAGAGGGATGACACGGGGGAGCCCACTGTGGCGCGGACAAGCTTGGCGACGCAGTCGAGCCACTCCTCTTAGATGTTGTCGACAGGGCGGTAGCGTAGTAGCTCGTTCGCCGCGATGAGCGCGGCTCGAGCCTCCATGGGAGCGCGGTGTGTGCGGGACCAAGAACCAGCAGGGGTGAGCGAGGGAGTAGCGGTGCGGCCTTCCATCCTCACCGATGGATGCAGGGATGAGGCCTGCTGCTCGTTCCCCGCCGGGCCGGTGGCGGCGTTGGCAGCAGGCGACGGGGAACGACGGGGGTGCCCGCCAACGGGAGCCGTCTGGGTGACTCGAGTGGCGCGAGCAGCCCGGCGCTCGGCGCGGGCTCGGCGAGCATCAGCCATGGACACGACGGAAGATCACACGCGACCAACGGAAGAAGGATTCTGGCGCACCCCTACCTGGTGCACCAAATGTTGGATTTCGGGTTCCGGCAGACCCTTGAGGTTCGAACACTGGGGTGCGCACGGAGATCTTTCCCCTACCAGCTCACGTGTGAATGGTTTGCGAGGGATCTAAACTAGGAACGATGAACAGCACAAGAGACACAGGGTTTATACTGGTTCTGGCCACCGTGGTGGTGTAATACCCTACTCAAGTGTGTGGTGTGGTGGATTGCCTCTGGGGCTGATGAAGAACAGTACAAAGGAAGAATAGCCTCGCGAGGGGCTATTCTTGAGCTGGCGCGATGAACTGCTTGGGTGAGTTCAGTCCTTCTCTCTCTCTCTCTCTCTCTCTCTCTCTCTCTCTCTCTCTCTCTCTCTCTAGGGCTCTATCAGATGGTCTCGATCCGTCTTCGTCTCTCCCTCTACATCGTGGGTGGCTAGTCCTATTTATAGAGCGAGGCCCTGGGCCTCTCCCGAAATAATGAGCGGGAAGGGCGCCAACAATTGGCCATTTTGAAGGGGAACATCTAGTACACTTATCCTGACTAAAGTTGGTCTCTGACTGCCAAAGGCCCTGGTGGTGACGCCATCCTGGGCTCCACGATGACCTCCTTCCTGCCGCTCTGCTGGTCTTGGTCTTGTTGCACCGAGTGGCAACCTTTGCCTGATGCTTTGGCCTGTGCTTGCCTCCTTTGCACCAAAGGGGAAATGAGGACACTGCGCGGGCTGGCGCCCGCCTGGTCTCGGTCGTCATGGCTTGCGTCACGGGGCACCCTCGTGAGGTACCCTGCCTTGATCTCTCCGCCTCCTCGTGACCCTGCTGACGAGGCCGCTCTGAGGCAGGTTCACGTCGTCCGCCCATGAGGCTTGCCCCTCGCGAGGGTCTTGAGCTTGAGCCGATGAAGCTGGGCCACGGGGGCCCCACTTGAGCCACGCCGCAGCCGCAGCAGTGCAAGTCTGGGGACCCCTGCCCTGCACGCCGACAACATTAATATCGAAATGCTACTGAGCTCCCACTCACTTTCTTGTAAATACAGGCTTCTCCAAAAGTCTGTATAAAACCAAATGCTTTGATCACACTATCAAAACGTTTATTCCAACTCCGAGAGGCTTGCACTAGTCCATAAATGGATCGCTGGAGCTTGCACACTTTGTTAGCTCCATTAGGATCGACAAAACCTATTGGCTGCATCATATACAACTCTTCTTCCAGAATTCCATTCAGGAATGCACTTTTGACATCCATCTGCCAAATTTCATAATCATAAAATGCGGCAATTGCTAACATGATTCGGACGGGCTTAAGCATCGCTACGGGTGAGAAAGTCTCATCGTAGTCAATCCCTTGAACTTGTCAAAAACCTTTCGCAACAAGTCGAGCTTTGTAGATAGTAACATTACCGTCAGCGTCAGTCTTCTTCTTAAAGATCCATTTATTCTCAATGGCTTGCCGATCATCGGGCAAGTCAACCAAAGTCCACACTTTGTTTTCATACATGGATCTCATCTCAGTTTCATGGCCTCAAGCCATTTTGCGTAATCTGGGCTCAACATCGCTTCTTCATAGTTCTTAGGTTCATCATGGTCTAGTAACATGACTTCCAGAACAGGATTACCGTACCACTCTGGTGTGGATCTTACTCTGGTTGATCTACGAGGTTCGGTAGTAACTTGATCTGAAGCTTCATGATCATCATCATTAGCTTCCTCACTGATTGGTGTAGGTGTCACAGAAACCGGTTTCTATGATGAACTACTTTCCAATAAGGGAGCAGGTACAGTTACCTCATCAAGTTCTACTTTCCTCCCACTCACTTCTTTCGAGAGAAACTCCTTCTCTAGAAAGATTCCAAATTTAGCAACAAAAGTCTTGCCTTCGGATCTGTGATAGAAGGTGTACCCAATAGTATCTTTTGGGTATCCTATGAAGACACGTTTTTCCGATTTGGGTTCGAGCTTATCAGGTTGAAGTTTTTTCACATAAGCATCGCAGCCCCAAACTTTAAGAAACGAAAACTTTGGTTTCTTACCAAACCATAGTTCATAAGGCGTTGTCTCAACGGATTTCGATGGTGCCCTATTTAACGTGAATGCGGCCGCCTCTAAAGCATAACCCCAAAATGATAGCGGTAAATTGATACGTCTCCAACGTATCTATAATTGCACGAGACTGACTGGGATTCCTCTAGGCGTCGGACTCGCTATCAAACTCTTCATCCATGAGATCGCAACCACAAGATCCGCCAAATCAACAAGCCAGGTGAGTACTTTGAAAGTACTCGCAAGACAGTTCGGACCAAAGATATAACAAATGAATGCATGAATGCGACATGATTAATTTTAACAATGCTCAATTTAGTCAGTATAGCGAAGTAAATAAGAAAGGGAATCGGCGGTAGTCCGCTAAAAAACCCAAAGAAGATAAACTCAAAACCGATCGGGTGTCTGAAGCGATGCCTTGAAGGGTGAATAAATAAGTATGACATGCCACAGTCGGGTGTCTAAGCGACACCTCATAAAGGGCTTATAATAAATGAAAATACATGCATGCCGCAGTCGGACGTCGGAACGACATCACAGAAAGGGCTTATAATACGAGTAAATAATAACAATGCCGCAGTCGGACGTCTGAGCGACATCGCAGAAAGGGCTTATAATAAAAGTGAATAATAACTATGCCGCAGTCGGACGTCTGAGCGACATCGCAGAAAGGGCTTATAATAAAAGTAAATAATAACAATGCCGCAGTCGGACGTCTGAGCGACATCGCAGAAAGGGCTTGTAATGAATTTAAATAACAACAATGCCGCAGTCGGACGTCTAAGCGACGTCGCAGAACGGGCTTATAATTCATTATTCATAACTGAGAAGATATAGTGCTCACGGAAAATATTCCTCACAAGACAATAAGCGGGTTAGTCCATTCACAGGAAATAAACATTTAACACTCAGGTAGTTTATCGGGAGTCTCTGTCATCGAGAGTGATTATTTGACAAGATAAGGTGAACACGGTACTCGGACATGAATAAGATGAATTCAAGAATTTTGACCCTGCAGAGTTTGTACCAAAATTGCCCACAGCCAACGGATTTCCGTAGTCACGAAGGACTAGTTCCGTTTACGGTATTTCAGAGGAAACACAACTAGCTAGTACACACCCATCATACCTCACATTGCCAGGAATCACCCTAGACAGCGTTTAAGAAAACTTTGAGACGGGGAGATCACAATCTCGAATAGCATGGGATCAAATTTATTTACGCAGCTCTAAGGGTGCCCTCTCGGTCCCAACCGAAACACCCATGCCCCCTGACCGGATGAAAGGCTTTAATCCAGGGCCATGGAACCTTCTTCCCGGCCTCTCGATTTGGTGTGTACCAGGAAGTGGTTTGCAACTTACTAAGTCGTATCCCTTGCGGGAAACAGGTGGTAGTACGAAAGGGAAGATGGACGGGAATCTGACTGATTTATGTTGACACTGGGTCAACGATATGGCATAAGCCTGGCATGCTACAATACTGCCATCTTACCCATACTCATGCCAACTCATGGCCATGCAACAAGTTTCCAACAACTCATGGAATTTCCGAGCTCATTTGCCTCAACTTTCACGAGATAAATTATCATCGAAATGCTCATGGACGTGCCATGACACAAAAATAATGCAAACATGCCCAAACACTCATCATATCAAAATTTCAAACATTGCTTGCCTGGTTCGGAGTAGTCGGGGTCTAGCTCGGTGAAGTTCGCGGTTCCGTCACCTTCTTCGGTATCTATGGTACACAAAATACACGCGCTAACGTAAATACCGTGGGTCACAGAAAGTTTATCCAAATATTTTTCAAATAAATATGATATAAAACTAGACAAAAATCTGAAGAGGACAGAAAAAGAATCACTCAAAAATTCCTTTCTATTAAAAAGTTATAAGGATTTTGGTCCAAGGACCCATCTGTAATGAAACAGAAAACTTCGAGGGGGCTTTGCAGAAAGGTCCAGAAAAACGGTTCAGAGTGGAAGCGTATTTGCCAAAGTACGCTTTCAGAAAACGATTCAAAAAAAAAACAGAGGAGAGGCTGACGGGCGGGTCCCACCCGTCAGGTTTGAAATTCAACGAGGCGACGGGCTCGTCGGCGCCCGAGAGCCGCGGTGGTCGCCGGCGGCGATCCTCGGCGAGGCAGGGAGATCGGAGGGTACCTCCGTGTTCAGGGCGCCATCCCGCGTCGGTGGGTGGTGGTGGTGGTCGGCGGTGAGTACCACGTCGACGGCGACGCTTGCTCCGGCGGACGGCGGTTCGGGTGGTCGTGGACCTCGTCGGAGAGAGCTGCGGAGGTGGAATTGGGGAGGGGGTTAGACTCGTGGCAGCATGAGAGGGTAGCTAACGAGGTTAGGGCGCCGGAGACAACCTCACCGGAGTGAATCACGGTGGAGGCCGAGGCGGAAGGAAGCGGCCGGAGTCGAGGAAGAAGAGCTCCTCGAGGCCCTTCCAGGGGCTTGGTGAGTACTAGTGAAGTGGTGGAGGTGTGCGGGGGCGAGAGCAAGCTCGGGGGGGGTGCTATTTATAGCCGGCCCGAATTGGTTGCCGAGAACGGGGTTCTCCGGCGAAGTTTACGGCGGCGTAGGGTGGTGATCGGGGAGGTTCAGCGGTTGAGCCTCGTCGTGGGGGTTCCCTGGTTCCGTTTAGGTGCTAAATTCGTCGGGATTTTGTTGCTTAGGGCGAGCTCGACGGAACGGGCGGCGTGGGCCCGTCGGCGGCAGGGAGCACGCTCTGTGCTTGCTGTGCCACGGCGACGGTGCTACATGCGTGCGCTGGCAAGGAAATGGCCACGCGGAGCTACCAGGAGGCTTGGGCGGCGCCGAACGGCGTTACGCCGCAGATCTGGTCCGGGCGGCCGCTACGGTGGTTCTGCCGCCGCAAGACACGCCGGCGCAGGTGGGCCAGGGTGCCACCGACGCCAGGAACGCGCCAAGCACACGTGTGGAGCTCCGGACAAGCAGGCTAGGCTGCGGGCAACGTGCCAAGTGCACTGTGAGCATGTGACTGAAACTCTGACGGAGATCGACACATAATTCTGAATTTAACTAAACATGAGCAGAAACAGTGCATGCAAGGTGTTCGACAGAATGATTTAGGCATGTAGGTATTTTTCCTTGAGCTGGTTTTTGGTGGAGGGGCCTCTCATTGCATCTAGAGGCTGCCTGAATATTTGTGGAATTTTTGGAGAATGGTAGATATGAATTTCACCAAATTTGGCAAATCTGGTCCAAACTGGCAGAGACTAGAATTTGAAATATTTGAACAGAAGAGGAGTGGATCTTGGTTGTTCTAGGTTGTGGGTACCAAGGACTATCCAGGGGAGTTGGTTTGAGGTCAAAACTCAAAAGTATTAAGGTACTTGCTTTGCAAATCACCTAGGCTCAAAATAATGGGCAGAAATTTTTTTGGGAGGAGAAATAAATGAAATAAAATTCAGAAAAGGGTTGAACTAGTTGAGACAGAATGTTTGGATTTCCCAAAGTGGAAGGAGATATTTTTGGGAAGATTTTTACCATGTGGTACATGGTAAAATCATGAATGGTTTCAAATATTGGAGAGGATGCAAAACTCCTAGAGTTTTTTTTTTGAAAGAAAAAATAAACTTCAAAGATTTTTCTTGAAATTTTTGAGAAGAGGTGAGGGAGTTCCGGACTAGGGGGTGTCCGGATAGCCGAACTATCATCATCGGCCGGATTCCAAGACTATGAATATACAAGATTGAAGACTTCGTCCCGTGTCCGGATGGGACTTTCCTTGGCGTGGAAGGCAAGCTTGGCGATACGGATATGTAGATCTCCTACTATTGTAACCGACTCTGTGTAACCCTAACCCTATCCGGTGTCTATATAAACCGGAGGGTTTTAGTCCGTGGGACTAACAACAATCATACCATAGGCTAGCTTCTAGGGTTTAGCCTCTTTGATCTCGTGGTAGATCCACTCTTGTAACACACATCATCAATATTAATCTAGCGGGACGTAGGGTTTTACCTCCATCAAGAGGGCCCAACCTGGTAAAACATCGTGTCCCTTGTCTCCTGTTACCATCCGCCTAGACGCACAGTTCGGGACCCCTACCGAGATCCGCCGGTTTTGACACCGACATTGGTGCTTTCATTGAGAGTTCCTCTGTGTCGTCACCGATAGGTTTGATGGCTCCTTTGATCATCAGCAACGACGCGGTCCAGGGTGAGACTTTTCTCCCCGGACAGATCTTCGTGTTCGGCGGCTTTGCATCGGGCCAATTAAGCAGGCCATCCGGAGCAGATCAAAAGCTACGCCTGGCGTCGAGTCAGATTTGGAAGTTTAAACTATATGGCCGATATCCGCGAAGACTTGATCTTCGACGGATTCGAGCCACAGCCGAGCGCGCCGCACTATCTCGATGGGCATGATCTAGCTCTGCAGCCGAACAGTGCCCTGGAGGCCGCACCAGAATCCGCTCCAACCCTTAATCCGGAGCCGGATCCCCCGATCGAGGATGAGTGGTTGGACACCGCCTCGGGGGCTTTAATCTATACGGCGATCGAGCGAACTCCATCCCTGTCGCTGCGAAGACCTCGACTCAGGTGCGGACTCCTCTCCGGACTCAACCCTCCGCGCCCTTGCTAATCGAATTCGATTGGCGCCCGTTATGGAGTTCTGACGCGGACATCTTTCAGCACTCGCCCTTTGGCGACATCCTGAATTCACTAAAGTCTCTCTTTATCCGGAGAGCCTGGCGGACTGCGGTCGGGAGCGGTTGGGATGGGGACGACGAAGAATTCAAAGCCCACCCACCGCCCACTTCATAGCCACGCCGAAAGCTTACACGACGTGCTCGATTTCGATTCAAGACATCGACGGTATGGGCGGCGATGTAGGAGACAACAATGAACCAGCACCTATAGGACGCTGGACAACCTCATCCCATGATGTATACATGGTGGATACACCTAAAGGAAATGAAGACGAGGAACAACGGGACGCTACGAAGGATAAATCCCTCGAAAAGCAGTCAAAACGGAAACGTAAACGCCGAACAAAGTCCCGCCTCAACAAAGACCCAGCCATAGAGCAGGGCGAACCGGTGGACAATGAACAAGCTATCGAGCAATTGTCCGAACAAGACAACTTGGATAAACAATCTGTCCCCGGCAAAAACAACAGTCCGGACGACCTCACGCCGGACAAACCATTGGAGCAAAATAAACTCCAGAAAAGGCTCGTCGCCACTGCGCGTAGCCTGAAAACGCAGAAGCGGAAGCTCAAAACAGCGGAAGATGCACTCAGGATCAGATGAAGCAAAATATTCAGCATCATGAGACAAGTGCGGCGACAATCGCCAACAAAGAGCTACCCAAAAGAAAGCTACTGCCTGACTTGACGAGGAGGCCTTAGAGCCCCACAATTAAAAATTAAGAAGGCCACCCGGTCGGATGGACGACCCCACGGCGAAAAGAGAGCGTGAATGGCGCCAAGACACAAGCCAATATGCGATCCGCATAAGGATTCACATCAAGAGGATGGCCCAGATTAGGTCCATCTATGGGCCAAGAACGCAGGATCGCCAAAGCTATGCAATAAGCCAAAATTCAAGATCACGGCACACCCAATATAGGGCGCAGACACCCCTATGTTTCACCGATGAGGTGCTGGATCATGAATTTCCAGCGGGATTCAAACCCGTAAACATAGAGGCATACGACGGAACAACAGACCCTGGAGTCTGGATCAAGGATTACATCCTCCACATACACATGGCTAGAGGAGATGATCTCCACGCCATAAAATACTTACCCCTTAAACTCAAAGGGCCAGCTCGGCATTGGCTTAAAAGCCTCCCCGAAAATACCATTGGAAGCTGGGGAGAGCTCGAGGATGCATTTCGGGCAAATTTTCAGGGACTTATGTCCGCCCTCCAGATGCAGACGATCTAAGTCACATAACTCAACAACCCGGAGAGTCAGCCCGGAAATTCTGGAATAGGTTCCTCACTAAAAAGAACCAAATAGTCGACTGTCCGGACGCTGAAGCCTTAGCAGCTTTCAAACACAACTTCCGAGACGAATGGCTCGCCAGACACCTCGGCCAAGAAAAGCCAAGAACAATGGCTGCATTAACAAGCCTCATGACCCGCTTATGCTGGAGAGGACAGCTGGCTGGCTAGATGCAGCACCACTGACCAGTACATCCGAAATCAGGGATGGAAATGGGAAATCACGACGCAGAAAAGATCAGCGCCGGAACAAAGAAAATGGCCCAAATAGTACGGCGGTCAACGCCGGATTTAAAATCTCTCAGTCGAACAACAAAACACTGCCCCTAAAGGATGACAGTGACGAGTTGTCCAACCTAAACAAGATTCTGGATAGACTGTGTCAAATACATGGTACCTCCGGGAAGCCTGCAAACCATACCCACAGAGATTGTTGAGTTTTCAAACAGTCCGGCAGACTGAACGCCGAACACAAGGGGCTCGACACACCAAGTAAAGATGATGAGGAGCACCACAAGCAGAGCCCCGGAAAACAAAAGAATTTCCCACAAAAGGTTAAAACAGTAAACTCACTTCACGTGATCAAAGGAAAAAGAGCGGCGCCCCACTAAAAGGCGCGCCGCACATTGGTTGTCAAAACCAATCACCTTCGACCATCAGGACTATTCCGAAAATATCCGGAACGCAGGATGGACTGCCTTGATATTGGATCCTATAATCGATGGATTCCAATTTACACATGTCCTCATGGACGGCGGCAGTGACATAAACCTGATATATCAGGACACAATCCGCAGGATGGGGATAAACCCAACCAAAATTCGCCGTAGCAACACCTCCTTTAAAGGAGTACTGCCCAGCCCATACGCCCTCTGCACGGGCTCCATACGGTTAGAAGTTGTATTTGGTTCATCCGACAACTTCCGTCGCGAAAGGCTACTCTTCCATGTCGCCCCGTTTAAAAGTAGCCATCAAGCACTATTGGGACGTGAAGCTTTCGCCCGCTTTAACGCAATACCACATTATGCATCTCTAACACTTAAAATGCCCGGTCCACGTGGCATCATCTCGTTAAAAGGAAGTATTAAGTGTTACTCAAGCACGGAAGAAGGGGAGACGGTATCGACAGCTCCACAGCTATCCGGCTCCACTAGGCAAAGAAACTGTAATTGGTCATTCAAACCCCGGACACGGCTAGACGAGTCCGTCGCCTACTAGCGGCACACCCCCATACGAGGGGCTACATGCATGTGCAACAAGAGTCAATAGAGCTCAATTTTATTCTTCGAACCGTACTCTGTTCATTTAATATTAAGTACATCTTTCGCACGGTCCTTTTTCTTTCAAACTAAGATTCCTCTCTTTTACAGATGAACAACGTGCTACACCCGTCCAGGATACGGCACAACGGAGACACAGGCGCAGACGTGCAGCAGGGACCCGTTGCAAGGATTCTTTTGATTAAGACCCTCGTAAACCTTTTTCACTGCTCTTGTTGATTTACATTCCCGAGTTCCTTAATATAATCGAGGAGGAGGCTGGTGCTTTGGCATTGGCCGCACCAGAATTTTTGCTGCACTGGACACAAGGGGCTTAGGCATTATTTTGCCCATTTTCATAAAGACCGAATACCTTAGGGAGTATTCGGCGTCTCGAGTTAGACCTTATATGCATCAGCTCCGAATCATGTCTTTGGTCAAATGTTGGGTTGCCCGGTTCCTGTGTTTTGCTGCCTTACGTTCCGTTTTCACGGCTAACGCGACACCAGGAGAACTACTGCGATTGTGCCCCGGTTCGGACGGGCGAGCACCTCAGTACAGAAAGCCGAAAACTGACTGTCATGATATAGCGAGAGACTGGTCAACCACTCAATGACTCACAAGAATGTTTAGAATTCCTCCGCATTAACGAAGGACCGGTTTTCAGTCAGGCACATAAGCACCCCGAATTCGGGAGAGTGCGGCGCCTCCAGGGGCTATATAGTAGCCCCACCCTCGAACTCCTATGGCTAAGTGAAAGTGATAAAGCATTATAGTCCGGTTGCCTGGTTTGCTACGCTATCACCTCCTTAACAGGACCAAGACGTTGGATTAAGTGTGAAAAAGCGCCTTTTTTTGCAAACACCCCCACACTATGTGCGTGGGGGTTGAAGCCAAGGACTGCCATCTTTCAGGTTATATACACATATACATAAACGGCCGCATAGGGAGTAGTTTAATACTTGAACGCACAAGTATAAAAAGCACTTATATTACATTGAAACATTGTTTTCACAAATCATACATGTCATTCAAACATAATATCCTTTGAGCATTGCGTCTCTATTACACGAGTGCCCGGCAGGACTTCTTCAAAGTAGTGCTCGGCAGGTACTCGGCCTCTGTCCGAATCCTGGGATGCAACGTCAGTGGCCTTCATCTCTGCCAAGATGTCTTGACACGGCAAGAGCCATCCGCGCCCCTCAATACATGCCGATCGCTTCATCGCGTCGACACGCTGCACCGCTCCAAGAAACTGCTGCACTAAACCAAAATAGCTCTTCGCCGGGTCCGTCCGCCACAAGTGAGTCAAGACATGCTTCATGGCAACCCGTGACAATCGATTCAGCTCGCCCATTCGCCAACCGATCGGTCAGCGGCGGAAGGACGCCCGGACTATGGAATTGCGACCAATATAGCTCTTCCTTCGTGCCCTTTCCGCCCCGTAAGTGCTCAACAGCGCCCACCGCTTGCCGCCAAGTCCGTATAAGCATCCTCTCGAACTCCACAATTTATGCAACCGAGCATACTTTGATCTATATATTTCTCCGCAGCAGAAAACGGTTTTCCAGCCGCAATTGCCCCGCCCGACTCAGCTCCTCCTTGGCAGCTCTCAAAGCCGATTGGGCCTTCTTGGATTCGGGCGGCGGCCTTCTTTAGGTCCTCTTGTTCCGCTTTGACGTTCCTTTTCAAGAACCGCGCAGCGATCGGTAGTATTCCTTAACTTTTGGCCATCTCGCCATCTCCTCTTGCTTCGCGCATGAGCAGCACGTTCAGCTTCTAGCTCTTCGCCGCCTTTAAAGCGTCGCGTACTAATTCTGGCTTGCTCTTTCGCTCGGGCGAGTTCTGCCCGCAGCTCTTCCACGGCAGCCGCATTCATCTGCATTAAGCATATGATTAGTAAAACATGGGCGCCAAGCTCCCTTACCAGATGTCCGCATAGAAGTCGCATACCTTGTGACTCGTCAAACCGCTTATTGACCAGCGTGATGTCCGATCCGCCTCATCAAGTTGCCGCTTTAGTTCGGCATATTCATCAGTCCGCTGGCCTCCGGACGCCCGCCACCTGTTTAGGAGCGGCGATATGTTAAAATCGAGATTTGATCCTCGCACGTCGTCAATTTTGACAACATACCGAGTCTCGAGGGCTACTATCTATACATGGCGATTTTATATGCACAACTGTCAAAGGGTACATTATTTTTGCGTACCTCAAACCCGCCGGTAAGCTTCGACGGCTTCGCGGTAATCCGCTCTCTGCGGATGCAATTCTTTCAATCACCGTATCCATTAGAGCACGGTGATCTTTTGAGATAGCCGCTCGCCCGAGCAGATCCTTCAGCTCCTCCGACCGCACACCACTTGGCGCTGAACCTTCCGGCCCCGCTGGACTTGGGGGAACCCTCTGCGACGACACCTCCGGTCAGTCCGCTTCACATGAGGGTGCGACAGGTGGAGGCGTTGCTCTCCATCATCTCCGAAGAAGATCCTCAAGACGAGCTCTGCTGAGAAGGGCTGAGGTCCGAACTACAAGGTACAATTTCGTTATCTTCATAAATAAATACTGGATGCTCCTTACTTACAAGACCCCTTCTTTCTACTTACGGCTCATTGGAGGGCTGATCCCTTGGGGAAATAATGCGGTTGGGTTACTTCCCAGCGCGGACTCTCTGCGAAGATTCCTTCCTTTCTTTGAGGCCTTGACCTTCGGATCTTCTCAAGCAGTCCTCTTCTCTCCTCGGAAGGTGGGACTCTTAATCCCTCCTTCCTTGATAGCCTCCTTCGCAGAGGCAGCTCCCCGCTCCTCCCTTCGCTTTCTTCAAAAGGCGCCACCTTCAACATCTTGGTCAACATGGGATCCGCGTGGTCTCTGGGAGGGGAGCCGGACACCTTATTATCTTTGCCTTGGCTATCCACTCCTGTTCAAGAAACGGCTCCTTTAAAGGGCATATATATATGAAATAAATGAATGAACAACTTGTCCGGTTATAGGACTACTTACTTGAGTATCTGGGCGATTGCAGCTTAGTCCTGCGTCCTCGGTCAAGTCCGGACACTTCTCTTGTGATCCGAAGAACAGTTTATACATCTCCACAGGCGTCATGCCCATAAAATTTTGAGAGCTCGTGGTCCCTCCGGATTGAATTCCCACAGGCGGGGGCGACGCTTGCAGGGCTGAAGGCGCCAGATCACCATAACCTGTGCCATCGCAACCAGATTGATCCCTCTTTCCGGAGATCTCGAATGCGGCCTGCAGCAGGTGAACGCCCTGGGCGGCCCCAACGAGCCCCTTGTTGACCCATGATGCCAGCCGCTGTGGTGGGCCTGAGAAGAAGGCAGGGAGCGCCGCCCATTTGGTGCCCCTGGGAGCGGTGATATAAAACCACTCCCGTTGCCGCAAACCAAGCTCCTCTTGAAAAGAGCCCTCGGGCCACGGAGCATCAAGACATTTGCTTATGACCGCCCCTCAGACTCCGCTTGCTGCCCCTTGATCATCTTTGGCTCCACCTTGAAGGTCTTGAGCCACAATCCAAAGTGGGGGTAATATGGAGGAAGGCCTCACATACGACGATGAATGACGAGATATGGAGGATGGACTCCGGATTCAATTCATGGAAATCAAGCCCAGAATAAAACATGATCCCTCGCACAAAGGGATCCGTCGGAAGCCTAAACCCGAAGGAAGTGGGACACGAACACCACGCTCACCGGGCTCGAGTGGAAATGACCTGCCTCGAGCAGGCAGCCTATGCAAGATCTCGCCGGTTAGATACCGGCGCTCGCAGCTTTAGCACGCCTTCTTCGTGATGGAGGAAGACATCCATCGCCATGCTGGTCGGAGCCGGACATCGTCGAAAGTCTGAAGCGCCTGAATCTGAAGCTTTGGGTGTTGGAACTCGAAGCGCGAGGCGAACTCGATAGAGGGTGTAAAAAGGAGAGGGCCTTGGTCTCGTTATAAAGAGGTTGAATACCAAGAGCCCGTCCCCTGTGGTCGACTAGGACTCGCTTTTGATAGAGAAGGCAGGCCAACGGGCACGTTGGGTTACCCACGTCCGTATTGATGAGAATCCGGAATAATGGGGCACGATCTACGCTTTGATAAGACGTGCCAAGGAAACCGCCTCGCTAAACACGCTGAGGTGGAACAACAAAAAACGATTCATATAAAGGCCTGGCCGTGGTGTGATGTCACGCCGGAATACGCCGAGAGATCTGTGCAAGAATTATTCTCTACGGTGTTATGTGGAACTTGTTTTGCGAGCCGACACTATCCTGGTGTTCACAATCTTCTATACATTATTTGGAGGAAGAACCCGCCTTGCAATGTCGAAGACAATATGCGCGCGGACTCGTCGTCATTGAAGCCTGGTTCAGGGCTACCGAGGGAGTTCCGGACTAGGGGTGTCCGGATAGCGAACTATCATCATCGGCCGGACTCCAAGACTATGAAGATACAAGATTGAAGACTTCGCCCCGTGTCCGGATGGGACTTTCCTTGGCGTGGAAGGCAAGCTTGGCGATACGGATATGTAGATCTCCTACTATTGTAACCGACTTGTGTAACCCTAACCCTATCCGTGTCTATATAAACCGGAGGGTTTTAGTCCGTAGGGACGAACAACAATCATACCATAGGCTAGCTTCTAGGGTTTAGCCTCTTTGATCTCGTGGTAGATCCACTCTTGTAACACACATCATCAATATTAATCTAGCAGGACGTAGGGTTTTACCTCCATCAAGAGGGCCCGAACCTGGGTAAAACATCGTGTCCCTTGTCTCCTGTTACCATCCGCCTAGACGCACAGTTCGGGACCCCCTACCCGAGATCCGCCGGTTTTGACACCGACAAGAGGGTAATCAGAAGAAAAATTTAAAAACCAAACACCAGAGTTGAAGGAGATGCAAAAATAAAATATTTGCTAAAGGGAAAAAGCTTTTTGAGAGAGATTTTTGGAAGGGTTTAGAAGACCTCCTTCAAATCCAACAATTTTTTTGAAGAAAATCAAAGGAATATTTTTGGAGTGTCACAACACCTACCCCCTTAGGAAAAATCTCGTCCCCGAGATTCCAACTGATCCTCTAATAATTGTGGGTGCTCTATCCGAAGGAAATCCTCTCTTTCCCAAGTGGCTTCACTTTCGGTGTGGTTGCTCCACTGAACTTTGAAGAACTTGATGGTTTTCTGTCGGGTTCTCCTTTCAGACTCTTCCAAGATTTTAATCGGATGCTCCCGATATGTAAGGTCTGGCTGCACATCAATGTTTTTATGGGGTAATTGTTTCTCTGGGTTGCTTACGCACTTCCTTAATTGGGAGACGTGGAATACGTCGTGGATGTCGGATAATTCTTCGGGTAAGTCTAGCTGGTAGGCCACCGTGCCTCTTCGTGCTACTATGCAGAATGGTCCGATGAATCTTGGTGCTAGCTTCCCTTTAATCTTGAATCGATGCAGGCCTCTCATAGGGGATACTCATAGGTACACAAATTCACCGGGTTCAAAATTGACTCCACGATGCTTCTGATCGTAATAACTCTTTTGTCGACTTTGGGCTGTCTTGAGTCGGTCCTTAATCACCTTGACCTTATCTTCACCTCTTTGAGCAGGTCTGGGTCAAGATATGACTGTCTCCGTTTTCGACCAATTTAGTGGGTACGACATCTTCGCCTGCATGAGCTTCAAATGGTGCCATTTGCAGGCTGGACTGATAGCTGTTGTTATACGCGAATTCTGCGTATGGTAAGCTCTCTTCCCAACTGGTCCCATAGGTGAGGACACATGCTCTCAGCATATCTTCTAGAATCTGGTTTACTCGCTCCGTCTGCCCATCTGTCTGGGGATGGTATGCGGTACTGAATGCCAGCTGAGTTCCCAGAGCTTGTTGTAAGTGATCCCTAAATTGGGAGACGAATTGAGTGCCTCTGTCCGAGATTATTTTCTTTGGGACTCCATGTAAGCAAACGATACGGGAAAGGTAGAGCCTAGCAAGCTTCTGAGTGGTGTAGGTTGTCTTCACGGGGATGAAGTGTGCTACTTTAGTCAGTCTATCAGTGATGACCCATATGGCATCATGTCCGTGTCGTGACCGAGGTAGTCCAACAATGAAATCCATTCCAATCTCGTCCCATTTCCACTCGGGTATCTTATCTGGTTGCAATAGCCCGGCCGGTTTCTGGTGCTCGGCCTTGATGCGTTGACAAGAGTCACAACATGCAATAAACGTGGCTATGTCCCTTTTTATACCATGCCACCAAAATGTTTCTTGAAGACCTTTGTACATTTTTGTCCCTCAAGGATGGATTGAATATGGGGCGGTGTGGCCTTCAGCCAGGATTTGATGTTTAAGGTCATGGATATTCGGTACGCAAAGCCTATTCCCGTACCACAATATTCCTTGTTCATCAATAACAAATTCTGAGGCCTTGCCCAACTTCATCTTTCGTTTTATGCCTTCAATGCTGGGGTGTCCACGTTGCGCCTCTTTAAACTTTTCTATCAGGGTAGGCTGTAACTCTAAGTTCGACACACTGCCTTCGGTGACCACCATCAGATTGAGCTTTGCGAATTCCTGCTGGGATTCAGGTCTTAAGTTTGGCATGCTGTCGTTGTTCGGACTGGGGTTCCGACTCAGAGCATCTGCTACAACATTTGCTTTGCCTGGGTGGTAGTGGATTCCAACATCATAATCCTTTACTAATTCCAACCAGCGTCGCTGCCGTAAATTCAGTTCTGGTTGCGTGAAATTATACTTGAGGCTTTTGTGGTCCGTATATATTTCACAACGATTACCAAGTAAAAAGTGTCTCCATTCCTTGAGTGCATGAATAACCGCTGCTAATTCCAGGTCATGTGTAGGATAATTTTCCTCATGCTTGCGAAGTTGTCTGGAAACATATGCGACAACCTTGCCTTCTTGCATCAATACACACCCGAGGCCCTTTCAAGATGCGTCACAAAATACCTCAAAATTTTTGTGTATATCTGGCACAATTAGTATTGGTGCTGTCGTCAGTTTCCTCTTCAGTTCTTGGAAACTTTTCTCGCAAGCTTCCGTCCATTCAAACTTCCTGTCTTTCTTGAGTAGTTGCGTCATTGGCTTTGCTATGGTGGAGAAACCTTCAATAAATCTTCGGTAGTATCCTGCCATACCCAAGAAACTTCGTACATCCGTCATGCTGGCTGGTGGCTTCCAGCCAAGTACGGCCTTGACTTTTTCCGGTCACGGTGATACCTTCTTGGGTCAAGATGCGGCCCGTAAAACCTACTTGCTTTAGCCAAAATTCACACTTGCTGAATTTAGCGCATAACCGATGTTTCCTGAGTTCTCCTAGTACAATCCGGAGATGTTCAGCGTGCTCTTCTGGTGTTTTGGAGTATACCAGAATATCATCGATAAATACCACAACAAACTTATCCATAAACTTCATGAATACTTTGTTCATGAGGTGAACAAAATATGCGTGGGCGTTTGTTAGTCCGAATGGCATTACGGTGAACTCATACAATCCGTATCTGGAGGTGAAAGCTGTCTTGGGAATATCTTCGGTTCGCACTTTCAGCTTGATGGTATCCCGATCTCAAGTCAATCTTTGAGAACACCTTGGCCTTAGCGAGTTGATCGAATAAATCATTTATTCGTGGCATCGGATATTTGTTCTTGATTGTGACCATGTTTAGCGCCGATAGTCTATGCACAATCTCAGTGTTCCATCCTTCTTTTGGCAAACAAAATTGGTGAACCCCAAGTGAGGAACTGGCTCAGATGTACCCTTTTTCCAATAATTCCTTTATTTGCTTCTTCAGTTCTACCAATTCGATGGTGCCATTCTGTATGGTTTCTTGTATATGGGAGCGGTTCCGGTGCTAGTTCAATGCTGAATTCTATCTCTCGATCCGTGGCATGCCCGTAGCTCTTCGAAATACATCCGAAATTCACACACTCTCGAACCTTGCTCAATTCAGAAATATCCACCTTGTTCAATCTCGGTTGCCGGGATATTTTTCTTTCCTTGGCTGAAACCTTTATGGTCTTCCCGTGGTGATGGGTGAGAATTATGGTCCTGTTGAAGCAGTCAATAAAACCTTTGTTGGTGGTTAGCCAATCCATCCCTAAGATGACATCCAGTCCTTTATTTTCCAACACGATAAGATTTGCGTGAAACTTCAACCCTTCAAACTCGATAACCACACCCTGGCAATAATTCTGGGTAACTTCCTTAATTCCAGGGGACTTGACGATCATAGATTTTTCCAAGGGAAGCATCGAAAAATTATTTTGCAAAGCAAAACTTTTCGAAACGAATGAGTGAGAAGCTCCAGAATCAAACAAAACCATGGCAGGTATTGTGTTGACAGGAAACGTACCGAGTACAATATCTGGGGCATTTTGTGCTTCCTCTTTGGTCACGTGGTTCAGGTGACCCTTCCTGTGGTTGTTATTTGGGTTGAAATTGTTGCACTTTGGCGCCGAATTATTGCCTCCATTGTTCGGCTTTGGGGTCGAGTTCCTTGGCTTGGGGCACTTGCTTGGCATAGTGCCCTTCTTCCCACAAGCGTAACAGGTAACGCCTGGGCGGTATGTGAACTCCTTGTCCCTTGCATGGAAATTCTTGATTGGGCGTGAGACGCTTGTCGTGGGTTTGGGTGTCCAGTTTTTCGAACATCTGCCTTGCTGCGGTGGTTGCGGGCGTGATTAGTCTGGTCTCTCTTCCGCTATGGAAATCTTCTAAGCTGCGTCTCTCATTTTCCAAGGTAATGGCCTTATCCACCAGCGCCTTAAAATCTGGAAAGGTGTGTACGACCAATTGGCATTTAAGCGCGGTGTCGGACCATCTAGGAATTTCTCCATCTTTTGTTTTCGACATACGCCCTCGTTGGCGTAGTGAGACAACACGGTAAACTGATCTGTTGTATTCGACACCGCCATTGTCCTTTGCTTGAGGTCATCAAATTCTCTCTTTTGATCTTCATAAGACTCTTAGGAATATGTGCCCCACGAAAACCTTCTTTAAATTCCTCCCATGTTATATTATTTTCGTTGGGTTGCATGTGTAGGAAATTTTCCCACCATGATGCGGCTGCTCCAGTGAGATAGTGCGGGGCATAAAGCACTTTCTCAAGATCTGAACACTGGGCAATGATTAATTTTCTTTCCATGTCTCGAAGCCAGTCCTCGGCTTCAAGAGGTTTGTCAGTGTGAGAAAATGTTTGGGGACACGTCTTCGGTAGCTCAGATAACTTTGATTTCTGCTGATACTGTCCACGGTGATTTCCCATATTGATGACTTGGTTCAGTATTTCCTGATGTTGCTGCTGACTTTGTTCATAAAGACGACACATCTGGGAAAGTGCTGTTTCACTGTCCTGTTGACTTGTCTGCCCCTGTGTGAAATTGTTGCCTGGGGGTGTGCCATAATTTTCCTCTGTCGGAGTTGGCATGGAGCGCGTCCAAGGACGAGACATAGTTCACTCTGGGGATATATTTTGAAACACTCATAAGAAAAGAAATTGAGCCGCAAAACTCAATAAATTCAAGAAGATGCAAAAAGTTGCAAATGTTCCAAGATTTTTCAAGAGAATATACGTTTGCGCACGGAGAAGGACTGTCCATTACATATCTTACACGCAAGCAGTAATTATACAATACACCACTCAGGATATGCGTACATAATCCTGACATGTTATTTAGTCTAGTGCACTCCTCCAGATCCTACATGATGCGCAAACAAACTACTTCTCACAGCCTATTTACATATAAACATATCGTACAAGTCGGTACATCGCATGGCGGCTAAGCGTACTTAGTCGGAGATGGTAAGGATTTCCCTTGGCCTGCCAAGGGTGTGGCGTAGAGAGGCTGGGGACTCAACCTCCTCTTCGGAGATAGGCTCCAGACGTGAGGCGCTGTGCTGAGTCGGTGGAGCAGGTGCCCTGTGCGGGACAAGTCGAACCTGAGCGGGCACGAGGGATGGTGCAGAACGAACCGGAGTAGGCGCAATGACATGGTTGAACTCCTCCGTGGTAGGCAGGCGACGAGTAGTGGTGCGAGCAGTAGGAGCAAACTATGCTGATGACGAGACGAAAGTCAGTGGCGGTGCGGCGCGCAGGAGCTCCCTCCTGTTAGCGGCACAGCCATGGACTGAGTCCATGCGGGCAGCTAGACAGTCGTCCACCAGGTTGTCGAAGCCTTCCTCCAAAGCTCGGAGATACTCGATGAGCATCTCAAAAGCTTCGTCCCGCTCTCCTCTGGGGCAAGAGAACGCGTAGTGGCAGGTATATGGCACGTGACATGGCAGGTAGCGGTATCGACGAGTCTTCATCGAAGGAAGGATATCCCTGAGACGAGCTATCGCCTCACGGGCTGCCATCTACAGTGCATGCTTCTCTATGGGCATGGCTCTCCCCACGAACCGGTAACGCTCAACTCGCCCTCTCTTGAATTCCACCGCGGCTTGGTGCATGGTTAGACGGTCATTGACCTTGTGCTGAGAGAGAGAGAAGATCGGGCACACATCCGCTCCATCGCGACTTGGACGATGAAGGAGAGAAGCTTGACGAACCCATCGGGCATGTTGGCGAACATCTGCGACTCGCAGTCGTTGCCAGCCATCTACAAAAGTAGGCAAAAATCCTGAGTAGTCAAATCATAAATTTATGTTAACTGTCAGAAATTGACTACATTTGTGAAAATAATAAATAGCTCTATTCTGCTAATAACCGATCAGCGATCGCACCTAGTGGCTTCCAACAGTCAGCCTGGCTCTGGTACCAAGCTTTTCACGACCGGTTTTTCAATAAAAATATTTATTGAACAACCGACCTATGAAGTCCAATATGAGGAAAAATCCCTCATACCGGTAGACAAAACTTTGATACAATAAGCCAGTAGCATTACAATATTACAGGGTCAGACTGAAGATTCCCGACCAATTATTACAACCACGCCAATAATTATACATGATGGCGGATATTACACAATGGTGTGGGGTGGAAATACTACTGACTCGAGATATAAGTGGTTGGTGGAATAACACAGCGGGGTGGTTAATAAGACTACTGCACTGGCGGCTCATCGAGCGTCTAGGTGAGGCTCGATGAATTTATTTGGTTGGCGGAAGCGGATATATCACAATGACTAGTCCAGGGTTGCACGAGACTGACTGGGATTCCTCTAGGCGTCGGACTCGCTATCAAACTCTTCATCCATGAGCTCGCCACAAGATCCGCCAAATCAACAAGCCAGGTGAGTACTTTGAAAGTACTCGCAAGATAGTTCGGACCAAAGATATAACAAATGAATGCATGAATGCGACATGATTAATTTTAACAATGCTCAATTTAGTCAGTATAGCGAAGTAAATTAGAAAGGGAATCGGCGGTAGTCCGCTCGAAAACCCAAAGAAGATAAACTCAAAACCGATCGGGTGTCTGAAGCGACGCCTCGAAGGGTGAATAAATAAGTAAGACATGCCACAGTCGGGTGTCTAAGCGACACCTCATAAAGGGCTTATAATAAAAGAAAATACATGCATGCCGCAGTCGGACGTCGGAACGACATCACAGAAAGGGCTTATAATACGAGTAAATAATAACAATGCCGCAGTCGGACGTCTGAGTGACATCGCAGAAAGGGCTTATAATAAAAGTAAATAATAACAATGCCGCAGTCGGACGTCTGAGCGACATCGCAGAAAGGGCTTATAATAAAAGTAAATAATAACAATGCCGCATTCGGACGTCCGAGCGACATCGCAGAAAGGGCTTATAATGAATTTAAATAACAACAATGCCGCAGTCGGACGTCTAAGCGACGTCGCAGAAAGGGCTTATAATTCATTATTCATAACTGACAAGATATAGTGCTCAAGGAAAATATTCCTCACAAGACAATAAGCGGGTTAGTACATTCACAGGAAATAAACATTTAACACTCAGGTAGTTTATCGGGAGTCTCTGTCATCGAGAGTGATTATTTGACAAGATAAGGTGAACACGGTACTCGGACATGAATAAGATGAATTCAATAATTTTGACTCTGCAGAGTTTGTACCAAAATTGTCCACAGCCAACGGATTTCCGTAGTCACGAAGGACTAGTTCCGTTTACGGTATTTCAGAGGAAACACAACTAGATAGTACACACCCATCATACCTCACGTTGCCAGGAATCACCCTAGACAGCGTTTAAGAAAACTTTGAGACGGGAAGATCACAATCTCGAATAGCATGGGATCAAATTTATTTACGCGCGCTCTAAGGGGTGCCCCCCTCTCGGTCCCAACCAAAAACACCCATGCCCCCTGACCGGATGAAAGGCTTTAATCCAGGGCCATGGAACCCTCATCCCGGCCTCTCGATTTGGTGTGTACCAGGAAGTGGTTTGCAAGTTACTAAGCTGTATCCCTTGCGGGAAGCAGGTGGTAGTACGAAAGGGAAGTTGGACGGGAATCTGAATGATTTATGTTGACACTGGGTCAACGATATGGCATAAGCCTGGCATGCTACAACACTGCCATCTTACCCATACTCATGCCAACTCATGGCCATGCAACAAGTCTCCAACAACTCATGGAATTTCCGAGCTCATTTGCCTCAACTTTCACGAGATAAATTATCATCGAAATGCTCATGGACGTGCCATGACACAAAAATAATGCAAACATGCCCAAATACTCATCATATCAAAAGTTCAAACACTGCTTGCCTGGTTCGGAGTAGTCGGGGTCTAGCTCGGCGAATTTCGCGGTTCCGTCACCTTCGGTATCTACGGTACACAAAATACACGCGCTAACGTAAATATCGTGGGTCACATAAAGTTGATCCAAATATTTTTCTAATAAAAAACTAGACACAAATCTGAAGAGGAAAGAAAAAGAATCACTCAAAAATTCCTTTTTGTCAAAAAGTTATAAGGGTTTTGGTCCAAGGACCCATTTGTAATGAAACAGAAAACTTCTAGGGGGCTTTGCAGAAATGTCCAGAAAAACGGTTCAGAGTGGAAGCGTATTTGCCAAAGTACGCTTTCAGAAAACGATTCGAAAAAAAACAGAGGAGAGGCTGACGGGCGGGTCCCACCTGTCAGGTTTGAAATTTCAAACGAGAGCGACGGGGCTCGTCGGCGCCCGAGAGCCGCGGTGGTCGCCGGCGGCGATCCACGGCGAGGCAGGGAGATCGGAGGGTACCTCCGTGTTCAGGGCACCATCTCGCGTCGGTGGGTGGTGGTGGTGGTCGCCGGCGAGTACCACGTCGACGGCGACGCTTGCTCCGGCGGACGGCGGTTCGGGTGGTCGTGGACCTCGTCGGAGAGAGCTGCGGAGGTGGAATTGGGGAGGGGGTTAGACTCGTGGCAGCTTGAGAGGGTAGCTGACGAGGTTAGGGTGCCGGAGACGACCTCACCGGAGTGAATCACGGTGGAGGCCGAGGCGGAAGGAAGCGGCCGGAGTCGAGGAAGAAGAGCTCCTCGAGGCCCTTCCAGGGGCTTGGTGAGTACTAGTGAAGTGGTGGAGGTGTGCGGGGGCGAGAGCAAGCTCGGGGGGTGCTATTTATAGCCGGCCCGAGTCGGTTGCCGAGAACGGGGTTCTCCGGCGAAGTTTACGGCGGCGTAGGGTGGTGATCGGGGAGGTTCAGAGGTTGAGCGTCGTCGCGGGGGTTCCCTGGTTCCGTTTAGGTGCTAAACGCGTCGGGATTTGGTTGCTTAGGGCGAGCTCGACGGAACAGGCGGCGCGGGCCCGTCGGCGGCAGGGAGCACGCTCTGTGCTTGCCGTGCCACGGCGACGGTGCTACATGCGTGCGCTGGCAAGGAAATGGCCACGCGGAGCTACCAGGAAGCTTGGGCGGCGCCGAACGGCGTTACGCCGCAGATCTACTCCGGTCGGCCGCTACGGTGGTTCTGTCGCCACAAGACACGCCGGCGCAGGTGGGCCAGGGTGCCACCGACGCCAGGAACGCGCCAAGCACGCGTGTGGAGCTCCGGACAAGCAGGCTAGGCTGCGAGCAACGTGCCAAGTGCACTGTGAGCATGTGACTGAAACTCTGACGGAGATCGACACTGAATTCTGAATTTAACTGAACATGAGCAGAAACAGTGCATGCAAGGTGTTCGATAGAATGATTTAGGCATGTAGGGATTTTGCCTTGAGCTGGTTTTTGGTGGAGGGGCCTCTCATTGCATCTAGAGGCTGCCTGAATATTTGTGGAATTTTTGGAGAAGGGTAGATATGAATTTCACCAAATTTGGCAAATCTGGTCCAAACTTGCAGAGACTAGAATTTGAAATATTTGAACAGAAGAGGAGTGGATCTTGGTTGTTCTAGGTTGTGGGTACCAAGGACTATCCAGGGGAGTTGGTTTGAGGTCAAAACTCAAAAGTATTAAGGTACTTGCTTTGCAAATCACCTAGGCTCAAAATAATGGGCAGAAAAAAATTTGGGAGGAGAAATAAATGAAATAAAATTCAGAAAAGGGTTGAACTAGTTGAGACAGAATGTTTGGATTTCCCAAAGTGGAAGGAGATATTTTTGTGAATATTTTTACCATGTGGTGCATGGTAAAATCATGAATGGTTTCAAATATTGGAGAGGATGCAAAACTCCTAGAGTTTCTTTTTGAAAGAAAAAATAAACTTCAAAGATTTTTCTTGAAATTTTTGAGAAGAGGGTAATCAGAAGAAAAATTTAAAAACCAAACACCAGAGTTGAAGGAGATGCAAAAATAAAATATTTGCTAAAGGGAAAAAGCTTTTTGAGAGAGATTTTTGGAAGGGTTTAGAAGACCTCCTTCAAATCCAACAAATTTTTTGAAGAAAACCAAAGGAATATTTTTGGAGTGTCACACCCCCTCTCTCGTGGAGATCTATTCGATGCAATCTTCTTTTGCGGCGTGTTTGTTGAGACCGATGAATTGTGGGTTTATGATCAAGTTTATCTATGAACAATATTTGAATCTTCTGAATTCTTTTATGTATGATTGGTTATCTTTGCAAGTCTCTTCGAATTATCAGTTTGGTTTGGCCTACTAGATTGATTTTTCTTGCAATGGGAGAAGTGCTTAGCTTTGGGTTCAATCTTGCGGTGTCCTTTCCAAGTGACAGTACGGGCAGCAAGGCACGTATTATATTGTTGCCATCGAGGATAACAATATGGGGTTTATATCATATTGCATGAGTTTGTCCCTGTACATCATGTCATCTTGCTTAAAGCGTTACTCTGTTCTTATGAACTTAATACTCTAGATGCATGCTGGATAGCGGTCAATGTGTGGAGTAATAGTAGTAGATGCAGGCAGGAGTCGGTCTACTTGTCTCGGACGTGATGCCTATATACATGATCATACCTAGATATTCTCATAACTATGCTCAATTCTGTCAATTTCTCAACAGTAATTTATTCACGCACCATAATTACTTATGCTCTTGAGAGAAGCCACTAGTGAAACCTATGGCCCCCGGGTCTATTTTCCATCATATTAATCTCCCGACAATAAGCTATTTCTAGTGTCGTTTTTATTTTACTTTCTTTACTTTGCATCTTTATCATAAAAATACCAAAAATATTATCTTATCATATCTATCAGATCTCACTCTCGTAAGTGACCGTGTAGGGATTGACAATTCCTTATCGCGTTGGTTGCGAGGATTTATTTGTTTGTGTAGGTGCGAGGGACTCGTGCGTGGCCTCCTACTGGATTGATACCTTGGTTCTCAAAAACTGAGGGAAATACTTACGCTACTTTGCTGCATCACCCTTTCCCCTTCAAGGGAAAACCAACGCGGTGCTCAAGAGGTAGCAAGAAGGATTTATTGTGTCGTTGCCGGGGAGGCCTATACAAAAGTCAACATACCAAGTACCCATCACAAACCCTTATCTCCCACATTACATTATTTTCCATTTGCCTCTCGTTTTCCTCTCCCCCACTTCACCCTTGCCGTTTTATTCGCCCTCTCTTTTCCATTCGCCTCTTTTTCGCTTGCTTCTTATTTGCTCTTGCGTTGGATTGCTTGTTTGTCATGATGGCTCAAGATAATACCAAATTATGTGACTTTACCAATACCAACAATAATGATTTCCTTAGCACTCCGATTGCTCCTCTTACCGATACTAAATCTTGTGAAATCAATCCAGCTTTGTTGAATCTTGTCATGAAAGATCAATTCGCCGGCCTTACTAGTGAAGATGCCGCTACTCATCTAAATAGGTTCGTTGATTTGTGTGATATGCAAAAGAAGAAAGATGTGGATATTGATATTGTTAAATTGAAGCTATTTCCTTTATCGCTTAGAGATCATGCTAAAGCTTGGTTTTTGTCTTTGCCTAAAAATAGTATTGATTCTTGGAATAAGTGCAAAGATGCTTTTATCTCTAAGTATTTTCCCCCCTCTAAGATTATCTCTCTTAGAAACGATATTATGAATTTTAAGCAACTTGATCATGAACATGTTGCACAAGCTTGGGAGAGGATGAAATTAATGATACGTAATTGCCCCACACATGGTTTGAATTTGTGGATGATTATACAATTTTTTTATGCCGAATTGTATTTTGCTTCTAGAAATCTTTTAGATTCGGCCGCGGGAGGCACTTTTATGGAAATCACTTTAGGAGAAGCTACGAAACTCGTAGATAATATTATGGTTAATTATTCTCAATGGCACACTGAAAGTTCTACTAATAAAAAAGTACATTCGATAGAAGAAATTAATGTTTTGAGTAGAAAGATGGATGAACTTATGAAATTATTTGCTAATAAAAGTGTTTCTTCTGATCCTAATGATATGCCTTTGTCTACTTTGATTGATAATAATAAAGAATCTTCGGATGTGAATTTTGTTGGTAGGAATAATTTTGGTAACAACGCGTATAGAGGAAATTTTAATCCTAGGCCGTATCCTAGTAATTCCTCTAATAATTATGGTAATTCCTACAACAATTCTTATGGAAATTTTAATAAGATGCCTTCTGAATTTGAAACTAGTGTTAAGGAATTTATGAATTCACAAAATAATTTCAATGCTTTGCTTGAAGAGAAATTGCTTAAAGTTGATGAATTGGCTAGGAATGTTGATAGAATTTCTCTTGATGTTGATTCTTTAAAACTTAGATCTAATCCTCCTAAGCATGATATCAATGAGTCTCTCAAATCCATGAGAATTTCCATTGATGAGTGCAAAGAGAGAACCGCTAGGATGCGTGCTAAGAAAGATTACTTTATGAAAGCGTGTTCTTCTAGTTACTTTGAAAATAAAGATGAAGATCTAAAAGTTATTGATTTGTCCCCTATTAAATCTTTGTTTTGCAATATGAATCTTGATAATGATGGGACTGAATACGATCCACCTTTACCTAGAAGGTGTTCCAAAAATTCGGAGGTTTTAGATCTTGATGCAAAAATTGATAAAAGTGGGATTGAAGAGATCAAAACTCTAGATATCAATGAACCCACTATTTTGGATTACAAGGAATTTAATTATGATAATTGCTCTCTGATAGATTGTATTTCCTTGTTGCAATCCGTGCTAAATTCTCCTCATGCCTATAGTCAAAATAAAGCCTTTACCAAACATATCGTTGATGCTTTGATGCAATCTTATGAAGAAAAACTTGAGTTGGAAGTTTATATCCCTAGAAAACTTTATGATGAGTGGGAACCTACTAATAAAATTAAAATTAAAGACCACAAATGCTATGCTTTGTGTGATTTGGGTTCTAGTGTTTCCACGATTCCCAAAACTTTGTGTGATTTGCTAGGTTTCCGTGATTTTGATGATTGCTCTCTAAACTTGCACCTTGCGGATTTCACTATTAAGAAACCTATGGGAAGAATTAATGATGTTCTTATTGTTGCAAATAAGAACTATGTGCCCGTAGATTTTATCATTCTTGACATATATTGCAATCCTTCATGTCCTATTATTCTTGGTAGACCTTTCCTTAGAATGATTGGTGCAATTATTGATATGAAGGAAGGGAATATTAGATTCCAATTGCCATTAAAGAAAGGCATGGAACACTTCCCTAGGAATAAAATAAAATTACCTTATGAATCTATTATGAGAGCCACTTATGGATTGCCTACCAAAGATGGCAATACCTAGATCTATCCTTGCTTTTATGCCTAGCTAGGGGCGTTAAACGATAGCGCTTGTTGGGAGGCAACCCAATTTTATTTTTAGTTTTTTTTTTATTTTTGCTTCTGTTTAGGAATAAATATTTGATTTAGCCTCTGGTTAGATGTCTTTTTATGTTTTAATTAATGTTTGTGCCAAGTTTAACCTATAGATCTTCTTGGATGATAGTTATTTGATCTTGCAGAAAATTCCAGAAACTTTCTGTTCACGAAAACAATTGTTAAAATTCACCAGAGCGTGATAAAATATTGATTCCAATTTCTTATGATCAATAAACAAATTTTATAGGTCTTAATATTTTTGCTGATTTTTTGGAGTTCTAGAAGTTTGCGTTAGTTACAGATTACTACAGACTGTTCTGTTTTTGACAGATTCTGTTTTTCGTGTGTTGTTTGCTTATTTTGATGAATCTATGGCTAGTAAAATAGTTTACAAACCATAGAGAAGTTGGAATAAAGTAGGTTTAACACCAATATAAATAAAGAATGAGTTCATTACAGTACCTTGAAGTGGTCTTTTGTTTTCTTTCGCTAATGGAGCTCACGAGATTTTCTGCTGAGTTTTGTGTTGTGAAGTTTTCAAGTTTTGGGTTAAAGATCTGATGGATTATGGAACAAGGAGTGGAAAGAGCCTAAGCTTTGGAATGCCCATGGAACCCCCAAGATAATCTAAGGACACCTAAAATACAAAGCTTGGGGATGCCCCGGAAGGCATCCCCGCTTTCGTCTACTTCCATCGGTAACTTTACTTGGAGCTATATTTTTATTCACCACATGATATGTGTTTTGATTGGAGCGTCTTGTATTATTCGAGTCATTATTTTTTAGTTTACCACAATCATCTTTTCTGTACACACCTTTTGAGATAGACACACATGATTTGGAAATTATTAGAATACTCTATGTGCTTCACTTATATCTTTTGAGTTATATAGTTTTTGCTCTAGTACTTCACTTATATCTTTTAGAGCACGGTGGTGGATTTGTTTTATATAAAAACTATTGATCTCTCATGCTTCACTTAGATTATTTTGATAGTCTTAAATAGCATGGTAATTTTCTTAAATAATCCTAATATGCTAGGTATTCAAGATTAGTAAAAACTTTCTTATGAGTGTTTTGAATACTAAGAGAAGTTTTATGCTTGATGATTGTTTTGAGATATGGAGGTAGTGATATTAAAGTTGAGCTAGTTGAGTAGTTGTGAATTCAAGAAATACTTGTGTTTAAGTTTGCAAGTCCCGTAGAATGCACTATGGTAAACGTTATGTAACAAATTTGAAACATGAGGTGTTCTTTGATTGTCCTCCTTATGAGTGGCGGTCGGGGACGAGCGATGGTCTTTTCCTACCAATCTATCCCCCTAGGAGCATGCGCGTAGTGCTTGGTTTTTGATGAGTTGTAGATTTTTGCAATAAGTATGTGAGTTATTTATGACTAATGTTGAGTCCATGGATTATACGCACTCTCACCTTTCCATCATTGCTAGCCTCTTCGGTACCGTGCATTGCCCTTTCTCACATTGAGAGTTGGTGCAAACTTCGACGGTGCATCCAAACCCCGTGATATGATACGCTCTTTCACACATAAACCTCCTTATATCTTCCTCAAAACAGCCACCATACCTACCTATTATGGCATTTCCATAGCCATTCCGAGATATATTGCCATGCAACTTTCCACCGTTTCGTTTATCATGACACATTCATCATTGTCATATTGCTTTGCATGATCATGTAGCTGACATAGTATTTGTGGCAAAGCCACCATTCATAATTCTTTCATACATGTCACTCTTGGTTCATTGCATATCCCGGTACACCGCCGGAGGCATTCACATAGAGTCATACTCTGTTCTAGTATCGAGTTGTAATCATTGAGTTGTAAATAAATAGAAGTGTGATGATCATCATTTTCTAGAGCATTGTCCCAAGTGAGGAATAAAAAAAAGAGAGAAAGGCAATAAAAAAAGAAGGCCCAAAAAAAATGAGAGAAAAAGACAGAAGGGACAATGTTACTATCCTTTTACCACACTTGTGCTTCAAAGTAGCACCATAATCTTCATGATAGAGAGTCTCTTGTTTTGTCATTTGCATATACTAGTGGGAATTTTTCATTATAGAACTTGGCTTGTATATTCCAACAATGGGCCTCCTCAAGTGCCCTAGGTCTTCATGAGCAAGCAACTTGGATGCACACCCACTTAGTTTCTTTCGTTGAGCTTTCATATATTTATAGCTCTAGTGCATCCGTTGCATGGCAATCCCTACTCCTTGCATTAACATCAATCGATGGGCATCTCCATAGCTCATTGATTAGCCTCGTTGATGTGAGACTTTCTCCTTTTTTGTCTTCTCCACATAACCCCCATCATCATATTCTATTCCACCCATAGTGCTAATCCATGGCTCACGCTCATGTATTGTGTGAAGGTTGAAAAAGTTTGAGATTACTAAAGTATGAAACAACTGCTTGGCTTGTCATCGGGGTTGTGCATGATGAGAGCATTCTTGTGTGACGAAAATGGAGCATGACTAAACTACATGATTTTGTAGGGATGAACTTTCCTTGGCCATGTTATTTTGAGAGGACATAATTGCTTAGTTAGTATGCTTGAAGTATTATTATTTTTATGTCAATATTGAACTTTTATCTTGAATCTTTCGGATCTGAATATTCATACCACAAATAAGTAGAATTATATTGAAATTATGCCAAGTAGCATTCCACATCAAAAATTAAGCTTGGGGATTCTTGATACATCTCCAACGTATCTATAATTTTTGATTGCTCCATGCTATATTATCTTCTATTTTTGGACATTATTGGGCTTTATTATACACTTTTATATTATTTTTGGGACTAACCTATTCATCGGAGGCCCAACCTAGAATTGCTGTTTTTTGCCTATTTCAGAGTTTCATAGAAAAAGAATATCAAACGGAGTCCAAACGGAATGATACCTTCAGGAACGTGATTTTGGGAACGAACATGATCCAGAGGACTTGGACCCTATGTCAAGAAAGCTACCTGGAAGCCACGAGGTAGGGGAGCGCGCCTACCCCCCTGGGCGCGCCCTCCACCCTCATGGGCCCCACGTTGCTCCACCGACGTACTCCTTCCTCCTATATATATATATATATATATATATATATATATATATATATATATATATATATATATATATATATATACTACGCACCCAAACTACCAGATACGGAGCCAAAAACCTAATTCCACCGTCGCAACCTTCTGTACCCGTGAGATCCCATCTTGGGGCTTGTTCCGGAGCTCCGCCGGAGGGGTCATCGATCACGGAGGGCTTCTACATCAACACCATAGCCTCTCCGATGATGTGTGAGCAGTTTACTTCAGACCTTCGGGTCCATAGTTATTAGCTAGATGGCTTTCTCTCTCTTTTTGGATCTCAATACAATGTTCTCGCCCTCTCTCGTGGAGATCTATTCGATGTAATATTCTTTTGTGGTGTGTTTGTTGAGACCGATGAATTGTGAGTTTATGATCAAGTTTATCTATGAACAATATTTGAATCTTCTGAATTCTTTTATGTATGATTGGTTATCTTTGCAAATCTCTTCTAATTATCAGTTTGGCTTGGCCTACTAGATTGATCTTTCTTGCAATGGGAGAAGTGCTTAGCTTTGGGTTCAATCTTGCGGTGTCCTTTCCCAGTGACAGTAGGGGCAGCAAGGCACATATTGTATTGTTGCCATCAAGGATAACAAGATGGGGTTTATATCATATTGCCTGAGTTTATCCCTCTACATCAGGTCATCTTGCTTAAAGCGTTACTCTGTTCTTATGAACTTAATACTCTAGATGCATGCTGGATAGCGGTCGATGTGTGGAGTAATAGTGGTAGATGCAGGCAGGAGTCAGTCTACTTGTATCGAACGTGTTGCCTATATACATGATCATACCAAGATATTCTCATAACTATGCTCAATTATGTCAATTGCTCAACAGTAATTTGTTCACCCACCGTAATTACTTATGCTCTTGAGAGAAGCCACTAGTGAACCTATGGCCCCCGGGTCTATTTTCCATCATATTAATCTCCCGACAACAAGCTATTTCTAGTGCCTTTTTTATTTTACTTTCTTTACTTTGCATCTTTATCATAAAAATACCAAAAATATTATCTTATCATATCTATCAGATCTCACTCTCGTAAGTGACCATGTAGGGATTGACAACCCCTTATCGCATTGGTTGCGAGGATTTATTTGTTTGTGTAGGTGCGAGGGACTCGTGCGTGGCCTCCTACTGGATTGATACCTTGGTTCTCAAAAACTGAGGGAAATACTTATGCTACTTTGCTGCATCACCCTTTCCTCTTCAAGGGAAAACCAACACATTGCTCAAGAGGTAGCAAGAAGGATTTCTGGCGCCGTTGCCGGGGAGGCCTACGCAAAAGTCAACATACCACGTACCCATCACAAACCCTTATCTCCCGCATTACATTATTTGCCATTTGCCTCTCGTTTTCCTCTCCCCAACTTCACCCTTGCCGTTTTATTCGCCCTCTTTTCCGTTCTCCTCTTTTTCGCTTGCTTCTTATTTGCTCTTGCGTTGGATTGCTTGTTTGTCATGATGGCTCAAGATAATACCAAATTATGTGACTTTACCAATACCAACAATAATGATTTCCTTAGCACTCTGATTGCTCCTCTTACTGATACCGAATCTTGTGAAATCAATCCTGCTTTAGTGAGAGATCATCTTATAATGCTACCGTCAATCAAAGCAAGATAAGATGCATAAAAGATAAACATCACATGCGATCAATATAAGTGATATGATATGGCCATCATCATCTTGTGCTTGTGATATCCTTCTCTGAAGCACCATCATGATCACCATCATCACCGGCGCGACACCTTGATCTCAATCATAGCATCGTTGTCGTCTCGCCAACTTATGCTTCTACGACTATTGCTACCGCTTAGTGATAAAGTAAAGCATTACAGGGCGATTGCATTGCATACAATAATGTGACAACCATATGGCTCCTGCCAGTTGCCGATTACTCGGTTACAAAACATGATCATCTCATACAATAAAATATAGCATCATGCCTTGACCATATCACATCACAACATGCCCTGCAAAAACAAGTTAGACGTCCTCTACTTTGTTGTTGCAAGTTTTACGTGGTTGCTACGGGCTGAGCAAGAACCGTTCTTACCTACGCATCAAAACCACAACGATAGTTCGTCAAGTTAGTGCCGTTTTAACCTTCTCAAGGACCGGGCATAGCCACACTCGGTTCAACTAAAGTTGGAGAAACTGACACCCGCCAGCCACCTGTGTGCAAAGCACGTCGGTAGAACCAGTCTCGTGTAAGCGTACGGGTAATGTCGGTCTGGGCCGCTTCATCCAACAATACCGCCGAACCAAAGCACGACAAGCTGGTAAGCAGTATGACTTGTATCGCCCACAACTCACTTGTGTTCTAATCGTGCGTATAACATATACGCATAAAACCAGGCTCGGATGCCACTGTTGGGGAACGTAGTAATTTCAAAAAAATTCCTACGCACACACAGGATCATGGTGATGCATAGCAACGAGAGGGGAGAGTGTTGTCCACGTACCCTCGTAGACCGAAAGCGGAAGCGTTAGCACAACGCGGTTGATGTAGTCGTACGGCTTCATGATCCGACCTATCAAGTACCGAATGCACTTATCGTGACTAAAGTTGGTCTTTGACTGCCAAAGGCTCTGGTGGTGACGCCGTCCTGGGCTCCATGATGACCTCCTTCCTGCCGCTCTGCTGGTCTTGGTCTTGTTGCACCGAAGTGGCAACCTTTGCCTAATGCCTTGGCTTGTGCTTGCCTCCTTTGCACCAAAGGGGAAATGAGGACACTGCACGGGCTGGCGCCCGCCTGGTCTCGGTCGTCATGGCTTGCGTCACGGGGCACCCTCGTGAGGTACCCTGCCTTGATCTCTCCGCCTCCTCATGAGCCTGCCTGACGAGGCCGCTCCTGAGGTAGGTTCCTGTCGTCCGCCCCGCGAGGCTTGGCCCCTCGCGAGGGTCTTGAGCTTGAGCTGATGAAGCTGGGCCACGCTGGGCCCCCACTTGAGCCACACCGCAGGCCGCAGGCAGGCAAGTCTGGGGACCCCCGTTCCCAGAACGCCGACAACATTAATATCGGAAATGCTACAGAGCTCCCACTCACTTTCTTGTAAATACAGGCTTCTCCAAAAGTCTGTATAAAACCAAATGCTTTGATCACACTATCAAAACGTTTATTCCAACTCCGAGAGGCTTGCATGTAACGCCCTCGATAGGGCTATATCTCCCACGTGTCGAAGCACGACTTAGAGGCATAACCGCATTGATAGCAATGTCGCAAGTGAGGTAATCTTCACACAACCCATGTAATACATAACGGAAAGAGATACATAGTTGGCTTACAATCGCCACTTCATACAATACATGAGTAAAGCATTACATCATACAGATACAATCAAGGTCCGACTACGGAACCAAAATAAATGAATACTACCCCAAATGCTACACAGATCCCCGATCGTCCCAACTGGGCTCCACTACTGATCAACTGAAACGAAACAACACGATGAACAGGATCTTCATCGAGCTCCTCCTTGAGCTCGGATGCGTCACCTGCACGGTTTCATCGGCACCTGCAAACTGGTTTTGGAAGGATCTGTGAGTCACGGGGACTCAGCAATCTCACACCCGCGAGATCAAGACTATTTAAGCTTATGGGTAGGAGAAGGTAGTGAGGTGGAGCTGCAGCAAGCGACTAGCATATCTGGTGTCTAACATACGCAAATGAGAGCGAGAAGAGAAGGCAAAAGCACGGTCGAACAACTATGATCAAGAAGTGATCCTAGAACAACCTACGTCAAACATAGCTCCAACACCGTGTTCACTTCCCGGACTCCACCGAGAAGAGACCATCACGGTTACACACGCGGTTGATGTATTTTAATTAAGCTCAACTTCGGGTTTTCTACAACCGGACATTAACAAATTCCCATCTGCCTCATAACCGCGGGCACGGCTTTGAAAGATAATACCTGCAGGGTGTCCCAACTTAGCCCATTATAAGCTCTCACGGTCAACGAAGGATATTTGTTCTACCAGGAAGACCCGATTAGTCTCGGAATCCCGGTTTACAAGACATTTCGACAATGGTAAAACAAGACCAGCAAGACCAACCGCCAGCCGACAAATCCCGATAGGAGCTGCACATATCTCGTTCTCGGGCACACCGGATAAGCTAAGCGTCAGGTACCGACGTAATCCAAGTTGCCAAGGAACGGTCCCGACGGTGCTCTAGTTTGGACCAACACTGGAGGAGCACCGCCCGGGGTAAAATAAAGATGACCCTTGAGTCTGCAGAACCCAAGGGAAAAAGGGTTAGGTGGCAAATGGTAAAACCAAGGTTGGGCCTTCTTTGGAGGAGTCTTATTCAAAGCGAACTGTCAAGGGGTCCCATAAATCACCCAACCGTGTAAGGAACGCAAAATCAAGGAACATAACACCGGTATGACGGAAACTAGGGCGGCAAGAGTGGAACAAAACACCAGGCATAAGGCCGAGCCTTCCACCCTTTACCAAGTATATAGATGCATTAATTAAATAAGAGATATTGTGATATCCCAAAATAATCATGTTCCAACATGGAGCAATCTTCAACTTCACCTGCAACTAGCAACGCTATAAGAGGGGCTGAGCAAAGCGGTAACATAGCCAAACAACGGTTTGCTAGGAAAAGATGGTTAGAGGTTTGACATGGCAACATGGGAGGCATGATATACCAAGTGGTAGGCATCGTAGCATAGGCATAGCAAAAGAGCGAGCATCTAGCAAGCAAAGATAGAAGTGATTTCGAGGGTATGGTCATCTTGCTTGAAATCCCGCAAGGAAGAAGAACGAGTCCATGAAGAAGACAAACGGACGTAGTCGAACGAATCCTCACAACTCCGGAACGAAACCGAAGCTAACGAGAGAAGCAAACCGGAAAGAAGCAAACAACATGGTAAACACACAAGCATAATCATGGCATGATGCACAAACAAGTATGATGCATGTCCGGTTTAATGAGGCATGGCATGGCAATATGCACAAACAACACTACAAGTTAAGTGGAGCTCAATATGCAACAAGTTGCATATTGACGAAACACCACATCAATTATTTAGTTTCTCTCTCGGTTATGGACCCAACAATATTAAATGTTATTAAACATGGCAACAGGTGAAGCATAATTAAACTACCTATTTAGGCAAGTTTAAATGAGGCCGGAAACAACAAACAATAATTCCGGAAAATCCTCATGTCATTTAGCAATTTTAATGCAAACATCAATTTTAGACATTTTAAATGTTGTTATCATGATGCGGATGACATATACAAATTTTATGCAATTATATGAAAATGTTGACATGAGCATATTATGAAGCATTTGTCATCGTGGCGGAAACAAAGGGTGTCACGGCGACGAATCCGAAAATGATGCCACGGCAACATATCGGTTCCGGTAGCTCATGGAGATACCGGTGCAAAAGGGAGCGTGCGGATATGCGGAACATGCTAGAGATGGTGGGATGCTCCCGACTACCGGGTTCCCACAGGTTAGTGGCATGGAAACGAGTGACAATTCGGACACGGTGCAAACACGGGCATCTCATACATCACTCATGCATTCATTCACGGGCGTCGTCTCGTCATTATACCTTTGAAGCGTGTATCTCCGGAGCGGATTGGGTTCGATGCGGTGTAGGGAAAGTAGACGTTCTCGGAATGGTCATACTGGAAGTAGTGGTACACGGCGATGGTAGTGGAAGTAGTGGTTCATGTTTCGTAGATGTTGAGGGTCACGGCGAGGGACTTGACGTCCACGTGTATTCGAGGGTCGTGGTACTTGGCGGTGTAGATGTACACGCTGTCGGGGTACTTGGTCGCATCACCGGGTGTAGTCGTCCACGTTCGGAGCCGAACTTGGCGTATCCATGTAGTTGGCAGTCTCTGTCTTCACGGAGATGCAACAGAAACGACGGTGATCAAGTGCAGTGAGACCCCGGGTCTACCGAGGCTTGGAATGAACCAAACGAAGCAGCAGGGTCTTGGTGGGAAGCGAGGGAAGGAGCAGGGACTCGCTGGCCTATGCTGGAGGCTTGCAACTGCATCGGCTTGCAGGGAGACTGGCGCCATGGATGGAGTCCGGAGCTCGAGGGCGAATTTGTGGCTGGCGCGAGCTCTCTGATGGCGGGCGGCAAAGCTTGAGGAGGCGGTGCGCTGGAGAGGAAGCAGGAGTAGAGGCGGCGGAGCTTGACGGATCCCGGCGAGGTCGCCGGCAGCAGAGGCTGCGACGGAGCAGGGGCGACGCGAGGCAGGGGGCGCCGGAGTTGGCCTCCAGTGGCGGCACGAGAGACCAGGTGCAGCGTCCTGGCGAGGCAACAGCGCGGAGGAGGGCCGACAGGGGGCGCGACGGAGCTCAGCGGGCGTGATACGGCGGAGATGCTTGAGCAGGGGCGGACGCGAAGGAGAGGAAGGAGCGGTCGTCGACTTGCTGGGCTCCGGTGGCGCGGGTCAACGAGGACGAGGTGGAGGTGCGGGATGAGGGAGCGAGCGAGAGGAGGGAGGAGCGTAGGGATCTCCTCTCCCTGGTGTGATGCGTGGGTGCGTGTGTGAGGCGTTGGAGGGAGGAGGCAGAGGATCGAGGACGATCCCGATCGGGACGAGTGGCTGGCGGCGGAGTGGGGAACGAGAGGGAGGGTTCGAGAGATGGGGATCGGGCTCTCTGGCGGCTAGGGTTAGGAGGGGGTCGACGGGGCCTTGGGCCAACTGGTGGGCTTGCTGCATCTCACTCTCTCTCTAATCTCTTAGCAGAAAAAAAATAAAGGATAGGAGGAGAGTTTGGGCATGGGGATTATTTTCCCGGACTCACAAAAATATGCTTGTTCCGAGAAAATAGAAAAAACCCATGATTGAAAGATGTAAATTCAAACTCATTTGAATGGGTTTGAACTAGGACTTGATAAAAGGAAGGTCCAAAAATGTTGAGGATTTCGGTGGGGCTCCGGAAAATGACGAAAGAATAATGGCAAAGTTGGAGATCAAGAATTAAGACAACAAAGGCATTAGGATATTTTGTAAGTGTGTTTGCGGTAAATCCAAATAATTGGATTATTTACTATAGCTCTCTAAATATCGAGAGGATGTGTTTTAAAGAGAATCACCGTGTGAATTCCCTCGATTTCAATGGATCAAAGATCCATGCCATTTATTTAGTTGAGTTGCAAAAGATTTATGAGATGATGGCATGATGACATGATGCAAAGCAAAAAATAAAAGGGCAGGCACAAATGAAACACACGGCGAAACCCGGAATATATGGAAGTCTTCTCGAGCATCGGTCTCGGGGCGTTACAACACTCCACCACTACAAGAGGATCTCGTCCCGAGATCTAGGATGGCGCCGGAGAGAAAACGGAAGAAGAAAGAGAGGAGGTAAAACTAAGTTGCTTCTTTGACGAACGAGTGAAACCACGAACCTTGAGAGGTTGAGCAAATTGAAAGAAAGAATACAATGGAATGAACGAGATTGTGAACAGTCCGTTAGAAAAGAGGAACACAGAACATTACGGGAACTTGAAGGTTGCAAAGACATGAATCAAGAGTTTAAAGGACAAGATAGAATTCGAAACCACTCCGGTTAAAACAAGATAGAGAAGCAATAAGAATGATATAATTTGGGCAGCACTCTGACTGAAAGAAGAAGGAAAACTTGATAAGATGAGAAGAACTTGAAGAGATGACACAACACTCCGGTTAAATGGATAAGCATGAAAAGAACATGGTCTTGACAAAACGAGACGATGGGTCAAAGAGAGCAACATCACAATGCCTCCGGAAGAAAAATTGAAGATAGATCATTGGAATAAAGGAATGGAGAAGAAAATGACAACTTCTACCACAAATGAGTTTGGAAAGCACCCTTAAAAAGAAGGATAGAACGGAGTTGTTGGAAGACCAACAACGAAAAGAATAACCTTGTAGTGGACTTATGGAAACATCTCAACATTATGAGGTGAGCTTCTGCCACCAACGGAAACAAACGATTGGATTGATATCAACAAGGAGACGAGAAACTTATTTCACCGATTTTTAAGCACCATAAATAGCAACAATCCTTAGGGAAAGCTTTAGGTGAAATATAACCCAAGATAACTCCAATGAAGAGATTGATGGATTTAAATATCTCATCCTTGACAACAAGTGCATCATGAAACATGAATGAAACTGTCAAAATGACATAACACCACCTCAAAAGATAAGATAGAGAGAATTGCACTTTGAAATGCAAGATAAAGAATGCTTGAACTCCTCAAAACAAAACATGTGTTGAGCGCCATGTTTATTTTGAAGTATGGCTTGACGGATCTTAACTCCGCGAGAAATCTTGATGAACAATTGAAGAATGAAAAGAATCCTTGACGAACCATCATTTAGAGCCTCCATGAAGAACTCCGGTAATAAAAGGATGATAGAAAGAAAGAGAAGTTGACCACACAAGATGAAGCCTTGCAGTGATAAGATGAAGCTTTGAAATGATATAACCGAGAAAACTTGGAACTCCGAAAAGAAAGATGAACAAATGAAATAAAGAATTTTGATGAACCTCCGAAATAAGGAATTGAATTTACTCGATGGAACAAGAATAAGAATTACATTATGCTGATCCTTCACCAATTAAATTGATGACAAGCAACGGATTAGGCATGCTACTTATTCTCGTTGAAAAAGGATTGAAGAGAGATATTGCTCAACTTGGGAAGGTCTTCAACGAACCACCGGTAGGATCTGGAAAGAACGGATGAATTGATATGATAACCAAGGAAGAGAACTCTTGGAAGAACCACCGTAAGAATTTAAAATGGACGAAGAAAAGATAAAGAAACACCGGGAAGAATTAGCAAATGAACGAAGATGCTTGCTAGAATTTAGATACATGAGAACGAAGAGATCATGAACTGATTAGAGTATATTTGAACTATGCACCGGTAAGATTTGGAAAACAAGAGCTGTAAGCTGAGAATGAGGAATTATGAAATGATGGCCTTCGGAGGAAAGAAGTGGAAACAACTCATGAAATGCTCCGGATGGGTATGAAAAGAATTCTCACAATCGAAACAATTATGAGAGAATGGCATCAATCTAGAACCATGAATCTTGAAGAGAATGGAGCAAGATTAAAGAGAAACTCTTCTTCGGTCTTCAAAATCCGAGAATGACAACGAGAAACACCACCATGAATTGTTGAGGCACTCCGGAATGAAAATTAGAAAGGTTGAACCAACGATGAAAAGAATTTGAAAGATCTTGGAGAAAAGAATTTGACTGATGATAAATCATTCTTACGTAAAACTTTGCAATGAATTTGGGAATAGCGCCAGGAAAATTAGAAGAGTCAGGTAAGATCCTGGGAAAAGACCTATGGGTTAGGGCCCACTCAAAAGAAACACCGTTAAAAAGGTCGCTTGGAAGAGAGATTGCATCGGTTGAATTAAATGGCTCAAAAGGGATAACAACTTCGAGAAATCTTGCACGGATTAGGAATGAAAACACGAATCTTCTGAGATATCTTCAACACTCCAGATAACATGGATAGCAAGAGGTGGATGATTAAGAGATGCACCGACATGAGAAAACATTTGAAACGAGGAAAAGAATACGATCAACACTGAAAGCTTGACTTGAGTCCACCGGAGAAGAAAAGAACGAAGAATAATAAACTCGAAGCTTCCTTTAGCATCTTCATGAGAATCACCGGATAAGAGCATTGAGGAAAAGAATGAAGAGACTTCACATCCATACGATGGATATTTGATTAAGAAATCTGAGTCCTTGAAGAAAAGGGTGGGAGGGTGGGAAAACAAAGGCAACTTGGGGATGGAATGAAACAGACACCGTTGAGAAAGCTTAAAATTGATCTCGCGAATGTTGAAATGATCGGATCCACTTGAAGAGAAGCACGTCGGTTGGAAAAGAATTGACATGACAAGCTCAGTGATCAAGAATGATTAGTATTCACATAGGAATATGAGAACACCATTTTGGAAAGGTATGGAATCAACACTTGGCATTGAAGCAACTTGAATACCACAAAACGGAACAAAAACAAAGGATTTGGCTTGCAGAATAAGCCGGAAACAAACATATGATAGATCCCATATCGTATCATGTGTGTGTTGGAAAGATATCCTACGAGATACTTGAATTCCCACTTATAAACTCCCGAAACTTTCTGGTTATGCAATCTGGTGTTGGGGATACAAGGGACACAAAATATATCACCCAAACTAACAATACCTAGATCCAGCTGTATCCATCCTTCAACACATAACCAAGAAAACTCCAGAAATAGTTTACCTCGACCTTCGAAAAGCATCCGTTATACGATTCATGGCAATACTCTCGAGCTCGCCCCAGTACTGGGTTATCGGGGTTATCTCACCAACAACTATACAAAAGAGATTTTCGATGTCGGCAAAGCTCAGGTACTCCAGAACTGCAACGATAAAATTGTGACGACAACACCTCGGAGCTCAACTCCCCGGGACACTGCCACAACCCCTAAATGTCAGGAGGCACCAAGAACAATGTTCTTGTCACAAAACCATCGAAACGATTCCAAGATACCCGCGTGATCCTAAAAAAAATATAGTGAAATTTGAGGAGAGACGAGTCAAAACTTCTACGTCAGGAGACCTCACCAGAGCGACGAAGGGACTGAGGAGTAAAAAGAATCCTACTCTCCGATATATAAAATCCTAAGACTCAAAACATTTTTTTCTAGACTCAACAAAGTCAGCGATTCAATCAAGCAGGGGGCTCCTAAGTCGGGGATGGCTCTGATTACCAACTTGTAACGCCCTCGATGCGGCTATATCTCCCACATGTCGAAGCACGACTTAGAGGCATAACCGCATTGATAGCAATGTCGCAAGTGAGGTAATCTTCACACAACCCATGTAATACATAACGGAAAGAGATACATAGTTGGCTTACAATCGCCACTTCACACAATACATGAGTAAAGCATTACATCATACAGATACAATCAAGGTCCGACTACGGAACCAAAATAAATGAAGACTACCCAAAATGCTACACAGATCCCCGATCGTCCCAACTGGGCTCCAGTACTGATCAATTGAAACGAAACAACACAATGAACAGGATCTTCATCGAGGTCCTCCTTGAGCTCGGATGCGTCACCTTCACGGTTTCATCGGCACCTGCAAACTGGTTTTGGAAGTATCTGTGAGTCACGGGGACTCAGCAATCTCACACCCGCGAGATCAAGACTATTTAAGCTTATGGGTAGGAGAAGGTAGTGAGGTGGAGCTGCAGCAAGCGACTAGCATATCTGGTGTCTAACATACGCAAATGAGAGCGAGAAGAGAAGGCAAAAGCACGGTCGAACAACTATGATCAAGAAGTGATCCTAGAACAACCTACGTCAAACATAACTCCAACACTGTGTTCACTTCCCGGACTCCACCGAGAAGAGACCATCATGGTTACACACGCGGTTGATGTATTTTAATTAAGCTCAACTTCAGGTTTTCTACAACCGGACATTAACAAATTCCCATCTGCCTCATAACCACGGGCACGGCTTTCGAAAGATAATACCCTGCAGGGGTGTCCCAACTTAGCCCATTATAAGCTCTCACGGTCAACGAAGGATATTCCTTCTACCGGGAAGACCCGATCAGTCTCGGAATCCCGGTTTACAAGACATTTCGACAATGGTAAAACAAGACCTGCAAGACCACCCGCTGTGCCGACAAATCCCGATAGGAGCTGCACATATCTTGTTCTCAGGGCACACCGGATAAGCTAAGCGTACTGGTACCGACGTAATCCAAGTTGCCAAGGAATGGTCCCGCACGGTGCTCTAGTTTGGACCAACACTCGGAGGAGCACTGGCCCGGGGTAAAATAAAGATGACCCTTGAGTCTGCAGAACCCAAGGGAAAAAGGCTTAGGTGGCAAATGGTAAAACCAAGGTTGGGCCTTGCTGGAGGAGTCTTATTCAAAGCGAACTGTCAAGGGGGTCCCATAAATCACCCAACCGTGTAAGGAACGCAAAATCAAGGAACATAACACCGGTATGACGGAAACTAGGCGGTAAGAGTGGAACAAAACACCAGGCATAAGGCCGAGCCTTCCACCCTTTACCAAGTATATAGATGCATTAATTAAATAAGAGATATTGTGATATCCCAAAATAATCATGTTCCAACATGGAGCAATCTTCAACTTCACCTGCAACTAGCAACGCTATAAGAGGGGCTGAGCAAAGCGGTAACATAGCCAAACAACGGTTTGCTAGGAAAAGATGGTTAGAGGTTTGACATGGCAACATGGGAGGCATGATATAACAAGTGGTAGGCATCGTAGCATAGGCATAGCAAAAGAGCGAGCATCTAGCAAGCAAAGATAGAAGTGATTTCGAGGGTATGGTCATCTTTCCTGAAATCCCGCAAGGAAGAAGAACGAGTCCATGAAGAAGACAAACGGACGTAGTCGAACGAATCCTCACAACTCCGGAACGAAACCGAAGCTAACGAGAGAAGCAAACCGGAAAGAAGCAAACAACATGGTAAACACACAAGCATAATCATGGCATGATGCACAAACAAGTATGATGCATGTCCGGTTTAATGAGGCATGGCATGGCAATATGCACAAACAACACTACAAGTTAAGTGGAGCTCAATATGCAACGAGTTGCATATTGACGAAACACCACATCAATTATTTAGTTTCTCTCTCGGTTATGGACCCAACAATATTAAATGTTATTAAACATGGCAACGGGTGAAGCATAATTAAACTACCTATTTAGGCAAGTTTAAATGAGGCCGGAAACAACAAACGATAATTCCGGAAAATCCTCATGTCATTTAGCAATTTTAATGCAAACATCAATTTTAGACATTTTAAATGTTGTTATCATGATGCAGATGACATATACAAATTTTATGCAATTATATGAAAATGTTGACATGAGCATATTATGAAGCATTTGTCATCGTGGCGGAAAGAAAGGGTGTCACGGCGACGAATCCGAAAATGATGCCACTGCAACATATCGGTTCCGGTAGCTCATGGAGATACCGGTGCAAAAGGGAGCGTGCGGATATGCGGAACATGCTAGAGATGGTGGGATGCTCCCGACTACCAGGTTCCCACGGGTTAGTGGCATGGAAACGAGTGACAATTCAGACACGGTGCAAACACGGGCATCTCATACATCACTCATGCATTCATTCACGGGCGTCGTCTCGTCATTATACCTTTGAAGCGTGTATCTCCGGAGCGGATTGGGTTCGATGCGGTGTAGGGAAAGTAGACGTTCTCGGAATGGTCGTAATGGAAGTAGTGGTACACGGCGATGGTAGTGGAAGTAGTGCTTCATGTTTCGTAGATGTTCAGGGTCACGGCGAGGGACTTGACGTCCACGGGTCTTCGAGGGTCGTGGTACTTGGCGGTGTAGATGTACACGCTGTCGGGGTACTTGGTCGCATCACCGGGTGTAGTCGTCCACGTTCGGAGCCGAACTTGGCGTATCCATGTACTTGGCAGTCTCTGTCTTCACGGAGATGCAACAAAAACGATGGCGATCAAGTGCAGTGAGACCCCGGGTCTACCGAGGCTTGGAATGAACCAAACGAAGTAGCAGGGTCTTGGTGGGAAGCGAGGGAAGGAGCAGGGACTCGCTGGGCTATGCTGGAGGCTTGCAACTGCATCGGCTTGCAGGGAGACTGGCGCCATGGATGGAGTCCGGAGCTCGAGGGCGAATTTGTGGCTGGCGCGAGCTCTCAGCAAGCGGGCGGCAAAGCGAGCTTGAGGAGGCGGTGCGCTGGAGAGGAAGCAAGAGCAGAGGGGCGGCAGAGCTTGACGGATCCCGGCGAGGTCGCCGGCAGCAGAGGCTGCGATGGAGCAGGGGCGACGCGAGGCAGGGGGCGCCGGAGTTGGCCTCCAGTGGCGGCACGAGAGACCAGGTGCAGCGTCCTGGCGAGGCAACGGCGCGGAGGAGGGCCGACAGGGGGCGCGACGGAGCTCAGCGGGCGTGATCCGGCGGAGATGCTTGAGCAGGGGCGGACGCGAAGGAGAGGAAGGAGCGGTCGTCGACCTGCTAGGCTCCGGTGGCGCGGGTCAACGAGGACGAGGTGGAGGTGTGGGATGAGGGAGCGAGCGAGAGGAGGGAGGAGCGAAGGGATCTCCTCTCCCGGTGTGATGCGTGGAGTGCGTGTGTGGGCGTTGGAGGAGGAGGCAGAGGATCGAGGACGATCCCGATCGGGACGAGTGGTCAAGGCGGAGTGGGGAACGAGAGGAGGGATCGAGAGATGGGGATCGGGCTCTCTGGCGGCTAGGGTTAGGAGGGGGTCGACGGGGCCTTGGGCCAACTGGTGGGCTGGCTGCATCTCACTCTCTCTCTAATCTCTTAGCAGAAAAAAAAGAAAGGCTAGGAGGAGATTTTGGGCATGGGGATTATTTTCCCGGACTCACAAAAATATGCTTGTTCGAGAAAATAGAAAAACCCATGATTGAAAGATGTAAATTCAAACTCATTTGAATGGGTTTGAACTAGGACTTGATAAAAGGAAGGTCCAAAAATGTTGAGGATTTCGGTGGGGCTCCGGAAAATGACGAAAGAATAATGGCAAAGTTGGAGATCAAGAATTAAGACAACAAAGGCATTAGGATATTTTGTAAGTGTGTTTGCGGTAAATCCAAATAATTGGAATATTTACTATAGCTCTCTAAATATCGAGAGGATATGTTTTAAAGAGAATCACCATGTGAATTCCCTCGATTTAAATGGATCAAAGATCCATGCCATTTATTTAGTTGAGTTGCAAAAGATTTACGAGATGATGGCATGATGACATGATGCAAAGCAAAAAATAAAAGGGCAGGCACAAATGAAACACACGGCGAAACCCGAAATATATGGAAGTCTTCTCGAGCATCGGTCTCGGGGCGTTACATTGCACCAGTCCATAAGTGGATCGCTGGAGCTTGCACACTTTGTTAGCTCCCTTTGGATCGACAAAACCTTCTGGCTGCATCATATACAACTCTTCTTCCAGAAATCCATTCAGGAATGCACTTTTGACATCCATCTGCCAAATTTCATAATCATAAAATGCGGCAATTGCTAACATGATTCGGACGAGCTTAAGCATCGCTACGGGTGAGAAAGTCTCATCGTAGTCAATCACTTGAACTTGTCAAAAACCTTTCGCAACAAGTCGAGCTTTGTAGACAGTAACATTACCGTCAGCGTCAGTCTTCTTCTTGAAGATCCATTTATTCTCAATGGCTTTCCGATCATCGGGCAAGTCAACCAAAGTCCACACTTTGTTTTCATACATGGATCTCATCTCAGTTTCATGGCCTCAAGCCATTTTCATAATCTGGGCTCAACATCGCTTCTTCATAGTTCGTAGGTTCATCATGGTCTAGTAACATGACTTCCAGAACATGATTACCGTACCACTCTGGTGTGGATCTTACTCTGGTTGATCTACGAGGTTCGGTAGTAACTTGATATGAAGCTTCATGATCATCATCATTAGCTTCCTCACTGATTGGTGTAGGTGTCACAGAAACCGGTTTCTGTGATGAACTACTTTCCAATAAGGGAGCAGGTACAGTTACCTCATCAAGTTCTACTTTCCTCCCACTCACTTCTTTCGAGAGAAACTCCTTCTCTAGAAAGATTCCAAATTTAGCAACATAAGTCTTGCCTTCGGATCTGTGATAGAAGGTGTACCCAATAGTATCTTTTGGGTATCCTATGAAGACACATTTTTCCGATTTGGATTCGAGCTTATCAGGTTGAAGTTTTTTCACATAAGCATCGCAGCCCCAAATTTTAAGAAACGAAAACTTTGGTTTCTTGCCAAACCATAGTTCATAAGGCATCGTCTCAACGGATTTCGATGGTGCCCTATTTAACGTGAATGCGGCCGCCTCTAAAGCATAACCCCAAAATGATAGCGGTAAATTGATACGTCTCCAACGCATCTATAATTTTTGATTGCTCCATGCTATATTATCTTCTGTTTTTTGGACATTATTGGGCTTTATTATACAATTTTATATTATTTTTGGGACTAACCTATTAACCGGAGGCCCAGCCCAGAATTGCTGTTTTTTTGCCTATTTCAGAGTTACGCAGAAAAAGAATATCAAACAGAGTCCAAATGGAATGAAACCTTCGGGAACGTGATTTTCGGAACGAACATGATCCAGAGGACTTGGACCCTACGTCAGGAAAGCTACCAGGAAGCCATAAGGTAGGGGGCGCGCCTACCCCCCTGGGGGCACCCTCCTCCCTCAACCGATGTACTCCTTCCTCCTATATATACCTACGTACCCCCAAACTACCAGATACGGAGCCAAAAACCTAATTCCACTGCCGCAACCTTCTGTACCCGTGAGATCCCATCTTGGGGCCTGTTCTGGAGCTCCGCCGGAGGGGGCATCGATCACGGAGGGCTTCTACATCAACATCATAGCCTCTCCGATGATGTGTGAGTAGTTTACTTCAGACCTTTGGGTCCATAGTTATTAGCTAGATGGCTTTGTCTCTCTTTTTGGATTTCAATACAATGTTCTCCCCCTCTCTCGTGGAGATCTATTCGATGTAATCTTCTTTTGCGGCGTGTTTGTTGAGACCGATGAATTGTGGGTTTACGATCAAGTTTATCTATGAACAATATTTGAATCTTCTGAATTCTTTTATGTATGATTGGTTATCTTTGCAAGTCTCTTTGAATTATCAGTTTGGTTTGGCCTACTAGATTGATCTTTCTTGCAATGGGAGAAGTGCTTAGCCTTGGGTTCAATCTTGCGGTGTCCTTTCCCAGTGACAGTACGGGCAGCAAGGCACGTATTGTATTGTTGCCATCAAGGATAACAATATGGGGTTTATATCATATTGCATGAGTTTATCCCTGTACATCATGTCATCTTGCTTAAAGCGTTACTCTGTTCTTATGAACTTAATACTCTAGATGCATGCTGGATAGCGGTCGATGTGTGGAGTAATAGTGGTAGATGCAGGCAGGAGTCAGTCTACTTGTCTCGGACGTGATGCCTATATACATGATCATTCCTAGATATTCTCATAACTATGCTCAATTCTGTCAATTGATCAACAGTAATCTGTTCACCCACCGTAATTACTTATGCTCTTGAGAGAAGCCACTAGTGAAACCTATGGCCCCCGGGTCTATTTTCCATCATATTAATCTCCCGACAACAAGCTATTTCTAGTGCCTTTTTTATTTTACTTTCTTTACTTTGCATCTTTATCATAAAAATACTAAAAATATTATCTTATCATATCTATCAGATCTCACTCTCGTAAGTGACCGTGTAGGGATTGACAACCCCTTATCGCATTGGTTGCGAGGATTTATTTGTTTGTGTAGGTGCGAGGGACTCGTGCGTGGCCTCATACTGGATTGATACCTTGGTTCTCAAAAACTGAGGGAAATACTTACGCTACTTTGTTGCATCACCCTTTCCTCTTCAAGGGAAAACCAACGCAGTGCTCAAGAGGTAGCAAGAAGGATTTCGGCGCCGCTGTTGGGAGGCCTACATAAAGTCAACATACCAAGTACCCATCAAAAACCCTTATATCCCGCATTACATTATTTGCCATTTGCCTCTCGTTTTCCTCTCCCCCACTTCACCCTTGCCGTTTTATACGCCCTCTTTTCCGTTCGCCTCTTTTTCGCTTGCTTCTTATTTGCTCTTGAGTTGGATTGCTTGTTTGTCATGATGGCTCAAGATAATACCAAATTATGTGACTTTACCAATACCAACAATAATGATTTCCTTAGCACTTCGATTGCTCCTCTTACCGATACTGAATCTTGTGAAATCAATCCTGCTTTGTTGAATCTTGTCATGAAAGATCAAATTCGCCGGCCTTCCTAGTGAAGATGCCGCTACTTATCTAAATAGCTTCGTTGATTTGTGTGATATGCAAAAGAAGAAAGATGTGGATATTGATATTGTTAAATTGAAGCTATTTCCTTTTTCGCTTAGAGATCGTGCTAAAGCTTGGTTTTCGTCTTTGCCTAAAAATAGTATTGATTCTTGGAATAAGTGCAAAGATGCTTTTATCTCTAAGTATTTTCCCCCCTCTAAGATTATCTCTCTTAGAAACGATATTATGAATTTTAAGCAACTTGATCATGAACATGTTGCACAATCTTGGGAGAGGATGAAATTAATGATATGTAATTGCCCCACACATGGTTTGAATTTGTGGATGATTATACAATTTTTTTATGCCGAATTGTATTTTGCTTCTAGAAATCTTTTAGATTCGGCCGCGGGAGGCACTTTTATGGAAATCACTTTAGGAGAAGCTACTAAACTCCTAGATGATATTATGGTTAATTATTCTCAATGGCACATTGAAAGTTCTACTAATAAAAAAGTGCATTCGATAGAAGAAATTAATGTTTTGAGTAGAAAGATGGATGAACTTATGAAATTATTTGCTAATAAAAGTGTTTCTTCTAATCCTAATGATATGCCTTTGTCTACTTTGATTGATAATAATAATGAATCTTCGGATGTGAATTTTGTTGGTAGGAATAATTTTGGTAACTACGCGTATAGAGGAAATTTTAATCCTAGGCCGTATCCTAGTAATTCCTCTAATAATTATGGTAATTCCTACAGCAATTCTTATGGAAATTTTAATAAGATGCCTTCTGAATTTGAAACTAGTGTTAAGGAATTTATGAATTCGCAAAAGAATTTCAATGCTTTGCTTGAAGAGAAATTGCTTAAAGTTGATAAATTGGCTAGGAACGTTGATAGAATTTCTCTTGATGTTCATTCTTTAAAACTTAGATATATTCCTCCTAAGCATGATATCAATGAGTCTCTCAAAGCCATGAGAATTTCCATTGATGAGTGCAAATAGAGAACCGCTAGGATGCGTGCTAAGAAAGATTACTTTATGAAAGCGTGTTCTTCTAGTTACTTTGAAAATAAAGATGAAGATCTAAAAGTTATTGATTTTTCCCTTATTAAATCTTTGTTTTGCAATATGAATCTTGATAATGATGGGACTGAATACGATCCACCTTTACCTAGAAGGCGTTCCAAAAATTCAGAGTTTTTAGATCTTGATGCAAAAATTGATAAAATTGGGATTCAGGAGATCAAAACTCTAGATATCAATGAACCCACTATTTTGGATTTCAAGGAATTTAATTATGATAATTGCTCTCTGATAGATTGTATTTCCTTGTTGCAATCCGTGCTAAATTCTCCTCATGCCTATAGTCAAAATAAAGCCTTTACCAAACATATCGTTGATGCTTTGATGCAATCTTATGAAGAAAAACTTGAGTTGGAAGTTTATATCCCTAGAAAACTTTATGATGAGTGGGAACCTACTATTAAAATTAAAATTAAAGACCATGAATGCTATGCTTTGTGTGATTTGGGTGCTAGTGTTTCCACGATTCCCAAAACTTTGTGTGATTTGCTAGGTTTCCGTGATTTTGATGATTGCTCTTTAAAGTTGCACCTTGCGGATTTCACTATTAAGAAACCTATGGGAAGAATTAATGATGTTCTTATTGTTGCAAATAAGAACTATGTGCCCGTAGATTTTATCATTCTTGACATATATTGCAATCCTTCAGGTCCTATTATTCTTGGTAGACCTTTCCTTAGAATGATTGGTGCAATTATTGATATGAAGGAAGGGAATATTAAATTCCAATTGCCATTAAAGAAAGGCATGGAACACTTCCCTAGGAAGAAAATAAAATTACCTTATGAATCTATTATGAGAGCCACTTATGGATTGCCTACCAAAGATGGCAATACCTAGATCTATCCTTGCTTTTATGCCTAGCTAGGGGCGTTAAACGATAGCGCTTGTTGGGAGGCAACCCAATTTTATTTTTAGTTTTTTTTTGCTTTTTGCTTCTGTTTAGGAATAAATATTTGATTTAGCCTCTGGTTAGATTTATTTTTATGTTTTAGTTAATTTTTGTGCCAAGTTTAACCTATAGAATCTTCTTGGATGATAGTTATTTGATCTTGCAGAAAATTCCAGAAACTTTCTGTTCACGAAAACAATTGTTAAAAAACACCAGAACGGGATAAAATATTGATTCCAATTTCTGCTGATCAATAAACAAATTGTATAGGTCTTACTATTTTTTCTGATTTTTTGGAGTTCCAGAAGTTTGCGTTAGTTACAGATTACTACAGACTGTTCTGTTTTTGACAGATTCTATTTTTCGTGTGTTGTTTGCTTATTTTGATGAATCTATGGCTAGTAAAATAGTTTACAAACCATAGATAAGTTGGAATAAAGTAGGTTTAACACAAATATAAATAAAGAATGAGTTCATTACAGTACCTTGAAGTGGTCTTTTGTTTTCTTTCGCTAATGGAGCTCACGAGATTTTCTGCTGAGTTTTGTGTTGTGAAGTTTTCAAGTTTTGGGTTAAAGATTTGATGGATTATGGAACAAGGAGTGGAAAGAGCCTAAGCTTGGGAATTCCCATGGAACCCCCAAGGTAATCTAAGGACACCTAAAATCCAAAGCTTGGGGATGCCCCGGAAGGCATCCCCGCTTTCGTCTACTTCCATCGGTAACTTTACTTGGAGCTATATTTTTATTCACCACATGATATGTGTTTTGATTGGAGCGTCTTGTATTATTCGAGTCTTTATTTTTTTAGTTTACCACAATCATCTTTGCTGTACACACCTTTTGAGATAGACACACATGATTTGGAAATTATCAGAATACTCTATGTGCTTCACTTATATCTTTTGAGTTATATAGTTTTTGCTCTAGTACTTCACTTATATCTTTTAGAGCACGGTGGTGGATTTGTTTTATATAAAAACTATTGATCTCTCATGCTTCACTTAGATTATTTTGATAGTCTTAAATAGCATGGTAATTTTCTTAAATAATCCTAATATGCTAGGTATTCAAGATTATTAAAAAAAATTCTTATGAGTGTTTTGAATACTAAGAGAAGTTTTATGCTTGATGATTGTTTTGAGATATGGAGGTAGTGATATTAAAGTTGTGCTAGTTGAGTAGTTGTGAATTCGAGAAATACTTGTGTTGAAGTTTGCAAGTCCCGTAGCATGCACTATGGTAAACGTTATGTAACAAATTTGAAACATGAGGTGTTCTTTGATTGTCCTCCTTATGAGTGGCGGTCGGGGACGAGCGATGGTCTTTTACTACCAATCTATCCCCCTAGGAGCATGCGCGTAGTGCTTGGTTTTTGATCACTTGTAGATTTTTGCAATAAGTATGTGAGTTCTTTATGACTAATGTTGAGTCCATGGATTATACGCACTCTCACCTTTCCATCATTGCTAGCCTCTTCGGTACCGTGCATTGCCCTTTCTCACATTGAGAGTTGGTGCAAACTTCGACTGTGCATCCAAACCCCGTGATATGATACGCTCTTTCACACATAAACCTCCTTATATCTTCCTCAAAACAGCCACCATACCTACCTATTATGGCATTTCCATAACCATTCCGAGATATATTTCCATGCAACTTTCCACCGTTCCGTTTATCATGACACATTCATCATTGTCATATTGCTTTGCATGATCATGTAGTTGACATAGTATTTGTGGCAAAGCCACCGTTCATAATTCTTTCATACATGTCACTCTTGGTTCATTGCATATCCCGGTACACCGTCGGAGGCATTATCATAGAGTCATACTCTGTTCTAGTATCGAGTTGTAATCATTGAGTTGTAAATAAATAGAAGTGTGATGATAATCATTTTCTAGAGCATTGTCCCAAGTGAGGAATAAAAAAAAGAGAAAGGCAATAAAAAAAGAAGGCCCAAAAAAGTGAGAGAAAAAGACAGAAGGGACAATGTTACTATCCTTTTACCACACTTGTGCTTCAAAGTAGCACCATAATCTTCATGATAGAGAGTCTCTTGTTTTGTCATTTTCATATACTAGTGGGAATTTTTCATTATAGAACTTGGCTTGTATATTCCAACAATGGGCCTCCTCAAGTGCCCTAGGTCTTCATGAACAAGCAAGTTGGATGCACACCCACTTAGTTTCTTTCGTTGAGCTTTCATATATTTATAGCTCTAGTGCATCCGTTGCATGGCAATCCCTACTCCTTGCATTAACATCAATCGACGGGCATCTCCATAGCTCATTGATTAGCCTCGTTGATGTGAGACTTTCTCCTTTTTTGTCTTCTCCACATAACCCCCATCATCATATTCTATTCCACCCATAGTGTTATATCCATGGCTCACGCTCATGTATTGTGTGAAGGTTGAAAAAGTTTGAGATTACTTAAGTATGAAACAATTGCTTGGCTTGTCATCGGGGTTGTGCATGATGAGAGCATTCTTGTGTGACGAAAATGGAGCATGACTAAACTATATGATTTTGTAGGGATGAACTTTCCTTGGCCATGTTATTTTGAGAGGACATAATTGCTTAGTTAGTATGCTTGAAGTATTATTATTTTTATGTTAATATTGAACTTTTATCTTGAATCTTTCGGATCTGAATATTCATACCACAATTAAGAAGAATTATATTGAAATTATGCCAAGTAGCATTCCACATCAAAAATTAAGCTTGGTGATTCTTGATACGTCTCCAACGTATCTATAATTTTTGATTGCTCCATGCTATATTATCTTCTGTTTTTGGACATTATTGGGCTTTATTATACACTTTTATATTATTTTTGGGACTAACCTATTAACCGGAGGCCCAACCTAGAATTGTTGTTTTTTTGACTATTTCAGAGTTTCACAGAAAAAGAATATCAAACAGAGTCCAAACGGAATGATACCTTCGGGAACGTGATTTTCGGAACGAACATGATCCAGAGGACTTGGACCCTATGTAAAGAAAGCTACCAGGAAGCCACGAGGTAGGGGGGCGTGCCCTCTACCCTCGTGGGCCCCATGTTGCTCCACCGACGTACTCCTTCCTCCTATATATATATACCTACATACCCCCAAACTACCAGATACGGAGCCAAAAACCTACTTCCACCGCCGCAACCTTCTGTACCCGTGAGATCCCATCTTGGGGCCTGTTCCGGAGCTCCGCCGGAGGGGTCATCGATCACGGAGGGCTTCTACATCAACATCATAGCCTCTCCGATGATGTGTGAGTAGTTTACTTCAGACCTTCGGGTCCATAGTTATTAGCTAGATGGCTTTCGCTCTCTTTTTGGATTTCAATACAATGTTCTCCCCCTCTCTCGTGGAGATCTATTCAATGTAATCTTCTTTTGCGGCGTGTTTGTTGAGACTGATGAATTGTGGGTTTATGACTAAGTTTATCTATGAACAATATTTGAATCTTCTGAATTCTTTTATGTATGATTGGTTATCTTTGCAAGTTTCTTCGAATTATCAGTTTGGTTTGGCCTACTAGATTGATCTTTCTTGCAATGGGAGAAGTGCTGTAACACCCCGGACACACCCGCCGGTGGTGGTTACTCCTGGCGGGATCTAGACTGGCCCCACAGATCAATACTAGTCTTTTCTGCGCACTTTGTCCTCACTCGTGCGCACCCGGGAGCAACTTCGGTCGGTCACCCATCCCGACACTACTCCAAGCTGAGCACGCTTAACTTTGGAGTTCTTGTCCGAATGGGCTCCCGGAAAAGAAGGAATTCCTTATTGATATGAGTAGTCTATCATCCCTAATAAGCCAGGCTATCACATACACCCCCACTCAGAGGAACCGACGTCCTCGTCAAAGCCACAGAACGCTCCTCTTGGCACAAACGTCTGTGCTTCCAGTCCGGTACATGTGCCATGTCGGGTGCCACGACGGGTCACAAACGTCATGAACAACATGACCACGCACCTGTCCGCAACCATCCGTGTAACCGCGAGGGTCGGCTCTGATACCAACTTGTAACACCCCGGACACACCCGCCGGTGGTGGTTACTCCTGGCGGGATCTAGACTGGCCCCACAGATCAATATTAGTCTTTTCTGCGCACTTTGTCCTCACTGCGCGCGCTCCGGAGCAACTTCGGTCGGTCACCCATCCCGACACTACTCCAAGATGAGCACGCTTAACTTTGGAGTTCTGTCCGAATGGGCTCCCGGAAAAGAAGGAATTCCTTATTGATATGAGTAGTCTATCATCCCTAATAAGCCAGGCTATCACAAGTGCTTAGCCTTGGGTTCAATCTTGCGGTGTCCTTTCCCAGTGACAGTATGGGCAGCAAGGCACGTATTGTATTGTTGCCATCGAGGATAACAATATGGGGTTTATATCATATTGCATGAGTTTATCCCTGTACATCATGTCATCTTGCTTAAAGCGTTACTCTGTTCTTATGAACTTAATACTCTAGATGCTTGCTAGATAGCGGTCGATGTGTGGAGTAATAGTGGTAGATGCAGGCAAGAGTCAGTCTACTTGTCTCGGACATGATGCCTATATACATTATCATACCTAGATATTCTCATAACTATGCTCAATTCTGTCAATTGCTCAACAGTAATTTGTTCACCCACCGTAATTACTTATGCTCTTGAGAGAAGCCACTAGTGAAACCTATGGCCCCCGGGTCTATTTTCCATCATATTAATATCCCGACAACAAGCTATTTCTAGTGCCTTTTTTATTTTACTTTCTTTACTTTGCATCTTTATCATAAAAATACCAAAAATATTATCTTATCATATCTATCAGATCTCACTCTCGTAAGTGACCGTGTAGGATTGACAACCCCTTATCGCATTGGTTGCGAGGATTTATTTGTTTGTGTAGGTGCGAGGGACTCGTGCGTGGCCTCCTACCGGATTGATACCTTGGTTCTCAAAAACTGAGGGAAATACTTACGCTACTTTGCTGCATCACCCTTTCCTCTTCAAGGGAAAACCAACGCAGTGCTCAAGAGGTAGCAAGAAGGATTTCTGGCGCCGTTGCCGGGGAGGCCTACGCAAAAGTCAACATACCAAGTACCCATCACAAACCCTTATCTCCCGCATTACATTATTTGCCATTTGCCTCTCGTTTTCTTCTTCCCCACTTCACCCTTGCCGTTTTATTCGCCCTCTTTTCCGTTCGCCTCTTTTTCGCTTGCTTCTTATTTGCTCTTGAGTTGGATTGCTTGTTTGTCATGATGGCTCCAGATAATACCAAATTATGTGACTTTACCAATACCAACAATAATGATTTCCTTAGCACTCTGATTGCTCCTCTTACCGATACCGAATCTTGTGAAATCAATCCTGCTTTAGTGAGAGATCATCTTATAATACTACCGTCAATCAAAGCAAGATAAGATGCATAAAATATAAACATCACATGCGATCAATATAAGTGATATGATATGGCCATCATCATCTTGCGCTTGTGATCTCCTTCTCCGAAGCACCGTCATGATCACCATCGTCACCGGCGCGACACCTTGATCTCAATCGTAGCATCGTTGTCGTCTCGCCAACTTATGCTTTTACGACTATTGCTACCGCTTAGTGATAAAGTAAAGCATTACAGGGCGATTGCATTGCATAATAAAGTGACAACCATATGGCTCCTGCCAGTTGCCGATAACTCGGTTACAAAACATGATCATCTCATACAATAAAATATAGCATCATGCCTTGACCATATCACATCGCAACATGCCCTGCAAAAACAAGTTAGACGTCCTCTACTTTGTTGTTGCAAGATTTACGTGGTTGCTACGGGCTGAGCCAGAACCGGTTCTTACCTACGCATCAAAACCAAACGATAGTTCGTCAAGTTAGTGCCATTTTAACCTTCTCAAGGACCGGGCATAGCCAAACTCGGTTCAACTAAAGTTGGAGAAACTGACACCCGCCAGCCACCTGTGTGCAAAGCACTTCGGTAGAACCAGTCTCGCGTAAGCGTACGCGTTATGTTGGTCTGGGCCGCTTCATCCAACAATACCGCCGAACCAAAGCACGACATGCTGGTAAGCAGTATGACCTGTATCGCCCACAACTCACTTGTGTTCTACTCGTGCATATAACATCTACGCATAAAACCAGGCTCGGATGCCACTGTTGGGGAACGTAGTAATTTCATAAAATTTCCTACGCACACACAAGATCATGGTGATGCATAACAACGAGAGGGGAGAGTGTTGTCCACGTACCCTCGTAGACCGAAAGCGGAAGCGTTAGCACAACGCGGTTGATGTAGTCGTACTGCTTCATGATCCGACCTATCAAGTACCGAATGCACGGTACCTCCGAGTTCAGCACACGTTCTGCTCGATGACGTCCCTCGAACTCCGATCCAGCCGAGTGTTGAGGGAGAGTTTCGTCAGCACGACGGCGTGGTGAAGATGATGATGTTCTACCGATGCAGGGCTTCGCCTAAGCACCACTACGATATTATCGAGGTGGATTCTAGTGGAGGGTGGCACCGCACACGGCTAAGAGATCAATGATCAATTGTTGTGTCTATGGGGTGCCCCAGCCCCCGTATATAAAGGAGCAAGGGGGGGGGGAGGAGGTGGCCGGCCAGGAGGGGTGCGCCAGGAGGAGTCGTACTCCCACCGGGAGTAGGACTCCCTCCCTTCCTTGTTGGATTAGGAGAAGGGGGAAAAGAGGAGGAAGGAAAGGGGTGCGCCGCCCCCCCTCCTTGTCCAATTCGGACTAGAGGGGGAGCGGGCGCGCGGCCTGCCCTAGACTCCCCTCCTCTTCTCCACTAAGGCCCATGTAGGCCCATTAAACCCCCGGGGGGGTTCCGGTAACCCCCCGGTACTCTGGTATATATCCGATAACCCCCGGAACCATTCCGGTATCCGAATATAGTCGTCCAATATATCAATCTTCATGTCTCGACCATTTTGAGACTCCTCGTCATGTCCGTGATCACATCCGGGACTCCGAACTATCTTCGGTACATCAAAATACATAAAATCATAATATAACCGTCATCTAACTTTAAGCGTGCGGACCCTACGGGTTCGAGAACTATGTAGACATGACCGAGACACGTCTCCGGTCAATAACCAATAGCGGAACCTGGATGCTCACATTGGCTCCCACATATATTCTACGAAGATCTTTTATTGGTCAAACCGCATAACAACATACGTTGTTCCCTTTGTCATCGGTATGTTACTTGCCTGAGATTCGATCGTCGGTATCTCAATACCTAGTTCAATCTCACATCTTGGCAAGTCTCTTTACTCGTTCCGTGTCGTCATCCCGCAACTAACTCATTAGTTGCAATGCTTGCAAGGCTTAAGTGATGTGCATTACCGAGTGGGCCCAGAGATACCTCTCCGACAATCGGAGTGACAAATCCTAACTCAAAATACGCCAACCCAACAAGTACCTTTGGAGACACATGTAGAGCACCTTTATAATCACCCAGTTATGTTGTGACATTTGGTAGCACACAAAGTGTTCCTCCGGTAAACGAGAATTGCATAATCTCATAGTTATAGGAACATGTATAAGTCATGAAGAAAGCAATAGCAACATACTAAACGACCGAGTGCTAAGCTAACGGAATGGTTCAAGTCAATCACATCATTCTCCTAATGATGTGATCCCGTTAATGAAATGACAACTCATGTCAATGGCTAGGAAACATAACCATCTTTGATCAACGAGCTAGTTAAGTAGAGGCATACTAGTGACACTCTGTTTGTCTATGTATTCACACAAGTATTATGTTTCCGGTTAATAGAATTCTAGCATGAATAATAAACATTTATCATGATATAAGGAAATATATAATAACTTTATTATTGCCTCTAGGGCATATTTTCTTCATATCTTTCTCAAACCGCCATCGACCACCGGCCCAGACCCCTCCCTCCGCCGCCCCGCCCCCCCTCGACCTCACACCACCGCCATGCTTGGCAGCGCCCCCAGGCCATCCCTTTAATCCCGGCCGACGTCCAGATCGGGCGCCAACAACTCTAGGCCCCACACGCCCCTAAGATAAACACCGAGGCGCTGCTTCCTGATGTCTACTACGCAACCTTCTTCTTGTAGACGTTGTTGGGCCTCCAAGTGCGGAGGTTTGTAGGACAGTAGCAAATTTCCCTCAAGTGGATGACCTAAGGTTTATCAATCCCTGGGAGGCGTAGGTTGAAGATGGTCTCTCTCAAACAATCCTGCAACCAAATAACAAAGAGTCTCTTGTGGCCCCAACACACCCAATACAATATTAAATTGTATAGGTGCACTAGTTCGGCGAGGAGACGGTGATACAAGTGAAAAATGGATGGTAGATATAGGTTTTTGTAAACTGAAAATATAAAAACAGCAAGGTAACTAATGATAAAAGTGAGCGTAAACGGTATTGCAATGCTAGGAAACAAGGCCTAGGGTTCATACTTTCACTAGTGCAAGTTCTCTCAACAATAATAACATAATTGGATCATATAACTATCCCTCAACATGCAACAAAGAGTCACTCCAAAGTCACTAATAGCGGAGAACAAACGAAGAGATTATGGTAGGGTACGAAACCACCTCAAAGTTATTCTTTCCAATCAATCCGTTGGGCTATTCCTATAATCGTCACAAACAGCCCTAGAGTTCGTACTAGAATAACACCTTAAGACACAAATCAACCAAAACCCTAATGTCAGCTAGATTCTCCAATGTCACCTCAAGTATCCGTGGGTATGATTATACGATATGCATCACACAATCTCAGATTCCCCAAAGTTTCTACCGGAGAATCAAGATGAAAATGTGTGCCAACCCCTATGCATAAGTTCATGGGCGGAACCCGCAAGTTGATCACCAAACACATGGATCAAGTGAATCACGTGATATCCCATTGTCACCACTGATACGCACGGCAAGACATACATCAAGTGTTCTCAAATCATTAAAGACTCAATCCGATAAGATTACTTCAAGGGGAAAACTCAATCCATTACAAGAGAGTAGAGGGGGAGAAGAAACATAAGATCCAACTACAATAGCAAAGCTCGCGATACATCAAGATCGTGCCAAATCATGAACACGAGAGAGAGAGAGATCAAACACATAGCTACTGGTACATACCCTCAGCCCCGAAGGTGAACTACTGCCTCCTCGTCATGGAGAGCGCCGGGATGATGAAGATGGCCACTGGTGAGGGTTCCCCCCTCCGGAAGGGTGCCAGAACAGGGCCCCGATTGGGTTTTGGTGGCTACAAAGGCTTACGACGGCGGAACTCCAGATCTATTATGTTCCCCGAAGTTTTTAGGGTATATGGATATATATAGGCGGAAGAAGTACGTCAGGGGAGCCACGAGGGGCCCACGAGGGTGGAGGGCGCGTCTGGGGGGGGCGCGCCCCTACCTCGTGGCTTCCTCGTTGCTTCTTTGACGTGGACTCCAAGTCTCCCCGGTTGCTTTCCTTCCAAAAATAACTTCTCCAGAAGATTTCATTCCGTTTCGACTCCGTTTGATATTCCTTTTTCTTCGAAACACTGAAACAAGGGAAAAAAACAGGAACTGGCACTGGGATCTAGGTCAATAGGTTAGTCCCAAAAGTAAAATAAAAGTGTAAAATAAAGCCCATAAACATCCAAGATGGATAATATAATAGCATGGAACAATAAAAAATTATAGATACGTTGGAGATGTATCAATTCCCCGGTGTAATAGGTGGACTAGCGCCTGTTACGCCGGGGAATGCTTCCGTTAATTGGGAATCAACTGACCAGGAATTGAAATCCAGGGGGGCGACGTACCTCTTAGTGAAATAGTATATGAGGAGAAACCTTGTTCATCGCGAGTAACTAGGAACATCTAGTATCAAGAAGCGGTCAACTAGTGTCTTCTGTGGGATGAATACCGTGCAAGTAGACACATAAGATTTGCACGAATAAGGGAAGAGGAGCACCATTTTCGGTTGCCGGTGTGGTCGCCTCCACATGTCGCGCCGATCTTCTTCTTTTTGCTTGCGAAACCGATGTTTTGGAGGAGGGTGCAGGCCTGGACGAACCCATGGACAAATTGTTGACTGTGTTACCATGGCCGTATGTCGGCGGAGGGGAAGCAGATCTGAGGCGGCGAAGGATGGCGTAGCAGGAACAACTCCGGTGCGGTGGAGGGTGGCGAAGTTGGAGCGGCAGCGGTGAGGCGCAGGATGGCGTGGTTGAACTGGCTCGGGTACGGACGACTCGGCCTCGACTTTAACTACTAGCCGTGGAGGGCGTTGCGGTTGAGGTTGCGGTGGACGACGATGTCGGGGTATCGGCTCCGGCGTGATGGAGGAGGGCAGCGGTTGATGGGTGAATGGGGTAGCGAACGGAGGACGTCGGGGTTTCGCGGCTGGTGGAGAGGTAGTTTTTGCACCCATGGAGTATGAATGGGGAATCGGACAGGTGGGCGGGGGGGCGAGAACCATGTTTTGGTCTGGGACGCACTTGTTTTTGGCTTTTTTGAACACAAGATGGGACGCGCTTGTTTGAAATTTGGTGAAATTACAAGCTTTGCCCCCTCTTTAATTTCGGACCTACTGCGGGTCAGGGGTAGGATGGTAATCCCAGGTGTCCCAAATAGTGGGCGGGAGCAATTTCGGCCGCGTGCATGTGTGCTTAGGAGGCCATTGTGTATGAATGTTTTTCGGAGACGGTTGCGTGGCGTCTAGATGAAGATACAAACCTACCCCGGTTTAGACCTTTGGACGTCGGGCCGGTAGGTTTCACGGGTCGGAGTTATTAGAAAAGTAATTTCCTTGTACTACCAAATATTGGTCTCACGCGGTTCCGGGGAAGTAGAGGCTCTTTTGGCGCTTCGTTCGAAATTTTGAAACACAAGCATTCACGTTTAGAGTACTCTTGAACTTTGAGGATTGACCTAAATAGACAACGTTAAATTTGACCTTATATGTTTGAAAACCTCATTAAATTATCCGCTTCTTTTTGAAATTTTGACACTTGAAAATCCTATAACTATGATTATTTTGGAATGGAGGAGCTAAATTTGAATCTATTTTGTACACGACTACATATGCTATTATGTACAAAATCAGAGCAAAGATTGGTGCCCCCATAATTTAGGTATGATTTACAAATGCCATCATATCAAATTCAAATAATTGAATGGACTTCATGTTGAATTCGATTTTTTTAAACCACCTTAAGTTGAATTCAAATGTATGCTAGTTCATAGGTAGCTATTTATAATGTTCATTGTGTAACTTTCGTATGTATAATGTGCTTTACAGACACAACATGAACTATACTCACGTTTATATTCGATTGCTAAAGCGATGCATTGTCTGGAGTTCAAAATACTAACTATGTGGATCAATTGTGTCGAATAATAACATAGACATGCTTAAATTTGATAGAATCTAGATGTCTGATGGATCAATGACCGTTCCTTATGCGAATTGCAAATATCATGATCCCATCCTAATATTTGGATACAATTTATATCTTTAATCAATGTGTATAGTAGTCTTTTAAGTGTAGTTTCACTCTCCATCGGTGGTCTCGCACACATGCTCACACACTCTCTCCCGAGTTGTCTTTCTCACACACATGCTCTCGATATAACTCTCCCTCCCTCTAGTAACCATTTACGACTGTTTTCACTAACCTTTATCACAAGCACTCTTCCTCTCGCAAGCATACACACGCACAATCCCCATCGACCCTTTCTATATACATAGACCTGCCTACGTGTCTCATGTACGCACATTATCTTTTAGGCCTGTCTCTCATGCATTGTCTCACACCTCTCTTCCTAATCGACGAGTATGATTCTAGCAGAGCATTCTGTAGGATGCCCCTTAAAGTTAGGTTGGATGAATAGTAATATCAGAGATAAAGGGGTTACCTTAGTCCGAGAACCTAGGGTTACAAATCCTAGCCGGCTTTGTCAGTGGACATAGAGTCCTTCACAATTATGCTATTTTGTGTTGTACGACTATTCATCCATGGGTCTCCCTAAATGCGTCACGGGCCGACCAATGTGGCGCAGGAAGGAACCGAACGAAGGGCCTCACCTCGACCCACCGGACCTCACGCGCTGACACACCCTCTGCCCCCACGTCACGTTATCTTCTCACACCCACACATACCAACACAGACACCACACACAAAAATATATTCTCCTGGTGCCTCTATCCACTCCCCCCTTGCATATACACACTCAAGGGAATCTCTCGCTGTGACGTCATATTCGTCTCTCTCTCTCTCTAGACCACTCTCATTTCTCGTGCTATCTCTCCCACGCCCCCCCGCCGGCCCCTCTATCGATGCCTCTCTCGAATATGTAATACACACACATACCTCTCTAGGCCCTGCCAAATGCATCAACTACACATTCACACATGTTACATCATGTACCCCATTGATCTAAAAAGCCCTCTCTTCACGTTTATTTTGCATACAACATTCCTTTTGAATAAAATGTGGCCAAAAAAATATTTTAGAATTTCTACATATATACAACATTACAAAGTTATATGGAGGAGTATGAACGCTTGCATTGCATGGTGCCCACAATGATATTTATTCCGCACTGTGCATTTGTATATTTCTATACTATATATAAAGATGTCATAATAAACAGAAACGAAGAGCATCTCTCTCTCCATCGCATACCCCCCTCTACGCCCCTTTCACGTACGCACACAAACTATCTCCAGGTCCTCTAAAAGTAAGTCCCCAGCACATTCACGCATGTTTCATCTTTCTCTCGCGATATATACAGTGACGATCGTTGTATTTGAAGCAAAAGCACGATACGTACATTGGACTTCAGAATCCACTCATTACGATCACGTTATTATACAATCACGAGCTCATCGTACAACTCTGTATTTGCTCAAGACACGACTAGTTGACTAGTTAAACGCTCCACGTGGCACCTCTAGTGTTGCATCACATTATCTCACTACCATTAGGCCCACCCGTCGGCTTGTATCTACTCTACATCTACACTCTTATAAAATACTAGCAAGATGCCCATGCATTGCACGGAACATCTAGATGCATAGGTATGAGTAGTTTATCTTGTGGGAGAAAAGGATGAACAAGGGAAGGCCTTATTTGGAAGTGTGGAGATGGGTGTGGGTATCTTTTTGCAAAATTGCCATAGTTTCCTTCCTATCCGTCAGATATAGATCGGATGACCTATATTGCAGGATGGCAGGCACACGATCATCACCGACTATGATTTTTATAAGATTAGGGATAAAATACACTCTTATAAAAAACAGAGTTGGTGATGATGGTGTGCCTGCCATCCTGCAATATAGGCCGTCCGATTTATATCTGACGGATAGGAAAGAAACTATGACAATTTTGCAAAAAGGTACCCACACACCACTCGACATTTGCAAATAAGGCCTTCCCTCATTCATCCTTTTCTCTCACAAGATAAACTAGTCATACAAATACATCTTGATGTTACGTGCAACGCACAGGTATCTTGCTAGTAAGAATGAAAACAAACGACAAAAAAATATTGGACGGTGGTTCGAAGTCATGACTGCGGGAACAACAGACAAGGTGGCCTTGTATTGGTATGCTGAGCCGTCTGTTTTAACACACAGGAGCTGGTGTGGTGATTATACACACACGCACGCATGCACACGAACTGCATGCATGTAACACTCACACGAACACATGCACCCACACACGCACGCAACACTCACACGTACACACGCAGCCATGCACACACGCAACACTCACACGCACACACGCGCGCATGCATGCACACACCAGTACATCACACGACCAACACACACTCCCATGCTCAAGTGCTCAACCTACACGTGCATGCGCACACATCAGGCCCTGACAGATACATACACAACCAGGTGATTCCCGCGCACAGGGTGGAGTCATATCGCGCCTGCATAAATTTGTGTTTATCTGACCTTTTCCCTATGCGAACTGACAGGTGGGACCCACAAGGAACGTGGTCAATTTAACTAGTCAACATGGTGCCACGCAGACTATTTGGCCGGTCAACAGAGTGCAATCCGATGCTGAACCGTGAGCAAGTGACCGTATAATCACTGCAAAACGTATATAGTGACCGTAATCAGCTTATTCTGAAGTTCGGTGAACATATTACGTTTTTCTCTCTGTAGGCCCTCCAAAACTACATCTCTACACGTTCTCGCATGTTACGTCTAACAACTATGCAATACATCACTACTACTACACTCTAACACAATAAATCATGTGTTTTTAGTTTTACTAGATAACATATTGTTACTTAATTATTCAGTTTGCATACATTAAAATTGCCTTTGAAATGTATGGCCAGTATCATATACCGCGCGGAAAAAATCCGGCCCTTTCCTGTTTAATCGGGTTTGTATCGATGGATCATGCGAAACAGCAAAACTATAGTACTATATACAGTACAAGTGACAGTTCACTGGGCCGTCGTGTCGTGTACTCCTCCGTCATAAGAGTGGAGCGCTCGCTTTCATAAATCTTCTAGTCACTTTCGCCGACATGTGGGACATCAAGCTATCAGGTCCACGTGCCATACCGGAATACAGTGCAGAGCAGCTGGGGTGAAGCACCCAGTCATGGCGCCGGCGTAGTAATGAGCAATGAGGCGTCAAATCACAAAGCTGCACCTTTCCCGTAGTTAAGTTGGAGGGACGAAGTAATGATGCTAAAAAAATAAGTTGGATGGACGAAGCAACCATCATTTCGCTCGTTGCTGAATCGCTTCTCCCTCATCTTCTTCAAGTTAACCACGTGTTGCTTCTGCCGTTGTTCTGCCTCATGTGGGAAGCGGATCGACTTGGTAAAGCACTGACACGTGGGACCACATGTTAGCAAACCGCCAGGACAACATCCTCTAAAAATAAGAAACCTCCCCCGCCATCCGCGCGGCAAAATCACCTCCTTTTTACTAATCTTGATTCTATATTTTTTTAGATCAATATAATTGATATTTGTATAGATAGCACACAGGAGCAAAACCAAGTGGTACGGTTAAGGGCATCCACAATGTGTAGCCAAATGTGAAAATAGCTTTTGGCATCATGGGAACCATTGTGGACGGTGTTGCCAAATCCAAAAGGATGGAACCGAAGCTCCCTGATTGATTGATTGAAGGAATAGAAAAATGCAATGTCTCTCCTCTTTCTCCCGTGCTTGGATGCATGTACAGTATAGATGACAGAGTCTAGTCCCCTGTCCCTTCTATCAGAAATCACAAAGCAGTGAGGCGTCAAATCACAAAGCACGGACAAAGCAACCATCATTTCACTCTTCGCTGACTCCGCTTCTCCATCATCTTCTTCGAGAAACCATCTCACGCACTAAGCTGGATGGATGATGCTATTGTGTACGAGTAGTACTAGTACATTTATGTGTCCTTTGGTTCAACGGACTTCCTGGATGCAAATAAGGCGGTTGTCTCGGCTTGCAGGAGGCACTTGCGAACGACTTACCATGGTCTCCCTCAATGGTGTTCTCTGTCGAATGCACTTCGCCAAACCATAACGTTCGAGATATCTTCGGCGTCACTGCAATGGGGAAGGAAGTCAAATATAGTTACTACCTCCATTTTTTTGTACACAAGGCCAGTATATCAAAATTACAATTTGTAAAAGGCCAAACACTAATCGAGGCAAAATTGATGGGGTTTTCCTCGTACTAGCAACCGAGGACATTAATATCCCCTGCATACATGCGGAAGTGAGAAGGTTGGTTTGCATGGCGCTGCATTAATCAAGCGACAAGGACTGAGATGGTTAGCTCTTTGGTCTTTGGAGAAAAAATACGCATTAATTGACACGTGAAACGAGGATTTGTATCGATTAATCCCGCGAAGGAAAACCCGCCTTTCTTTTTTAACACTAGCACTCCTAGTACGTAGTACTACGTACTTATCCTGTTTGGGTCTAGGCCTTGCATTGCCATACTTCGCCACACATTTTTGCCAAGCTTGCCTAAAGTTTTCAAAATGAAAAGGAGGTACACTTGCGCACGGCTGTCGCGGTCGCACCGCACCCTCACACGGTCGCTCCTGCATGCCGCGGTCGCACCGCACCCTCACACAGTCGCTCCTGCACGCCGCAAACCCAGCCAAGGGAGCGCACCCTCACAGACACGTGCTGTCGCATGTGAACAAACCAAACTCAGCCATCCTACCGCTGACACATAATATTCGTTCATAGAGTATGTTTATCCAACCGCATGTTGGGGAGTATCCATACGGCCCGTGCCATGGTCTGTTGGGGAAGAAGAAGAGGTGAGGAAGAAGGGTTAGGAGACGTAGGATATTCATCCAACCGCCTGTAATGGTAGACTGACCCAAGTCAGGCGACTTGCATAACAATATATGTTTTTACACAAAAAAAGATCCATAAAAACAACAACATAAAGATAAACTATCACTGCTCGCGGAACGAGACGGCCTCGTCGTCTTTGGCTGCCGGTGCGAACCAGCGTAGTTGCCGATGTGTGTCTCCGCACCGTGGTTGTCCTTGACCTCCAGCTACTCGTTCACGCAGAGCGTGCGGGCGCTCTGCACGGACAAGAGCACCGCCCGGTTCAAGTCGAGGACGTCCGGTTCCGCCTGCAGGAGGGCCTTGATGACAGCGGCATCCGCGCGCTCCGCGTCGAGTCGAGCCTCCGTCGCCCGGTTCATGTCCAGGACGTCCGGTTCCGCCTACAGGAGGGCCTCGCTGAGAGTGGCATCCGCGCGCTCCGCGTCGAGTTGAGCTTTTGCTGCCCAGTTCAAGTCCAGGATGCCCGGTTTCGCCTGCAGGAGGGACTCGATGGCAGCGGCATTCGCGCGCTCTGCCTCAAGTTGAGCCTCCGCCGCCCGATTCACATCCACGACATCTGGTTCCGCCTGCAGGAGAGCCTCGATGGCAGCGGCATGCGCGCGCTCCGCGTCGAGTTGAGCGTCTGCCTCCCGGTCTTCCTTTAGTATCGCCAGGTTGAACCGCTGGTCCGCCTGCACCATGGGGACTCGGACACCGGCACGAAGTCTACGTCCATCGTCTCATACCCATCGGGGGCCTTCTGCGCCGTGACCTCCGCCATGATCATTGGATCGGCTTCCACCTCCTCGTAGCTTGGCTCCAGAGAACTCAGGGATTGGCCCGCCGCAAAGCGAGCTTGGGAACGGAGGTCTGTGGCGCCGACCGCCGCCATGATTTCTGCGCGGCGCTCCGGCGTCAGCATCTTGTAGTACGTGATCTTGCGGCACACCATGGCTTTCCGGTGAACTAGGGGACGCTTGATGCGGGCTAGGGGATCGAAAGGTGGGGAAAGGGGTTGGAGATTAGGTGTGGTTTTAGGGCAGTGGCTGGCGTAGGTTGAGCAGCGAAAGTTCTGGTGTGAATAGTGATTTCGGTGACGACCGGTCAATCGGTTTTGACTGTACATCGCTCTTGTTGCGTTCGCGTTGCAGCCTGGCACACTGGACCCTACATGTCGCTCACCGAATGGAACACGCTTCGTCTTGCATTTTTGCTCGCTTGTGGGATTGCAGTTGAGAGCAAACCGACGTCCTTCCCCCTCCCCCGCCCGCGTCATTTTATGCGGAGTAAATAAAACAGAGGGAGTATACTACGATGAGGATCCTCGACGTGGCGAACCCATTGAGTAACCGACATGCGGGCCTAGCAAGCATGGGGTCTGCCAAGAAGTGACCGAAAGGGAGGGTAAGGCAGGGATACGTATGTGAAAGGAGCTTCCAATGATATAATTTTCACATTATACATCTCATGTACTATTAATCTTGTCAATAGTCAAATGCGGCTTTGAAAAACGCATTAGAGCATGGTTAATAATATAGCCAGTCGATGGCTATAAGGAACTGCCATGTCATCTATAGCCATCATCTATTATATGCACTCATACAATTGTGTGGGCTATAAGGTTGGCTATTTCCCGCAAAAAAAATTATAAGGTTGGCTATTGTATTAGTACTTTTTTCCATCTCCTCTCCATCTCTTTCTTCATACTTATTGTAGTATTTAACTAGGAATGCGTATATAGCTAGGCTCTTGCATGAGAGATCACTCCCCTTACTTTTTCACATCTCTCTCCTCCACATAGGCCTTATATAAATGGAAGGAGGGAGTACAACTATGAGCACTACATACTCTAGTATAGGTGTAGTCAGTACTCCACTAGTACTATTGGACAGGGAGCTTAAACAAAGTTACTATTGGACATGCTATAAGTGGCGGAATCCTAGTAGGAAGAGCATGCGCGAGAACAAGCACATTCACGTGGTTGAAAACAAATTGGAAACCATCTCGAGTACAAATCTAGGAGTACATACGAATCTAACAATATTGATTGGGTGTTGTTGAATGTTGATACTTTTTTTTATCAAAGTAGAGATACTTTGACTACACATAAAACTTATATGTAAACTAGAAAGGATGGGAGGGAGTATATTGTATGTTCAAAAATGAAACGAACATTGAATACCCTTTATATATGATTTACGGATGCTATGATCACCGGTTCAAAATTTTGAATCCGCCTTAGGTATCACACATGCCCCCACTCGTTCTCTCGATTTCATCTCGGGTCCGGAGATCGATTGAAAGAGGACTAGGTGGGTACAATACGCTCGCTTAAGCTTATGAACGTACAATATACTCCCTCTGATCCCCACAGACCCTCAGCGGGTCATTTCTATCATAGAAACAGACCAAACCTTTATCTCCTTGCACGATGATACATCCATTTTGCATCATGCTTTTATATCAATATTTATTGCATTATGGGCTGTTATTACACGTTATGTTACAATACTTATGCCTATTATCTCTTATTTTACAAGGTTTACATAAGGAGGGAGAATGCCGGCAGCTGGAATTCTGGGCTAGAAAAGGAGCAAATATTAGAGACCTATTCTGCACAACTCCAAAAGTCTTAAAACTCCACGAAAGTTATTTTTGGAAATAATAAAAAATACTAAGCGGAAGAAATACCAGAGGGGGCCCATACCCAGGCCACGAGGGTGGGGAGCGCGCCCTACCCCCTGGGCGCGCCCCTGCCTCGTGGGCCCCCTGTTGGCCCTCCGGTGCCCATCTTCTCCTATATGAAGTCTTTCGTGCGAAGAAAAATCATAAGCAAGCTTTCGAGACGAGACTCCGCCGCCACGAGGCGGAACCAATCTAGGCCTCCGGCAGAACTGTTCTGCTGGGGACACTTCCCTCCGGGAGGGGGAAATCATCGCCATCGTCATCACCAACACTCCTCTCATTGGCAGAGGGCAATCTCCATCAACATCTTCACCAGCACCATCTCCTCTCAAACCCTAGTTCATCTCTTGTATCCAATTCTTGTCCCTAAGTCTGGGATTGGTACCTTTAGGTTGCTAGTAGTGTTGATTACTCCTTGTAGTTGATGCTAGTTGGTTTATTTGGTGGAAGATCATATGTTCAAATCCTATATGCATATTAATACTCCTCTGATTATGAACATGAATATGCTTTGTGAGTAGTTATGTTTGTTCCTAAGGACATGGGAGAAGTCTTGCTATTAGTAGTCATGTGAATTTGGTATTCGTTCGATATTTTGATGAGATGTATGTTGTCTCTCCTCCAGTGGTGTTATGTGAATGTCGACTACATGACACTTTACCATTATTTGGGCCTAGAGGAAGGCATTGGGAAGTAATAAGTAGATTATGGGTTGCTAGAGTGACAGAAGCTTAAACCCTAGTTTATGCGTTGCTTCGTAAGGGGCTGATTTGGATCCATATGTTTCATGCTATGGTTAGGTTTACCTTAATACTTCTTTTGTAGTTGTGGATGCTTGCAATAGGAGTTAATCATAAGTGGGGTGCTTGTCCAAGTAAGGACAGCACCCAAGCACCGGTCCACCCACATATCAAATTATCAAAGTACCGAACGCGAATCATATGAATGTGATGAAAACTAGCTTGACGATAATTCCCATGTGTCCTCGGGAGCGCTTTTCTCTATATAAAAGTTTGTCCAGTCTTGTCCTTTGCTACAAAAAGGATTGGGCCACCTTGCTTCTCTTTGTTTACTCTTGTTACTTGTTGCTCGTTGCCAATTATCTTATCACAAAACTATATGTTACCTATAATTTCAGTGCTTGCAGAGAATACCTTGCTGAAAACCGCTTATTATTTCCTTCTGCTCCTCGTTGGGTTCAGTACTCTTACTTATCAAAAGGACTACGATAGATCCCCTATACTTGTGGGTCATCAAGACTCTTTTCTGGCGCCATTGCCGGGGAGTGAAGCTCCTTTGGTAGGTGGAATTTGGTAAGGAAAAAATTTATATAGTGTGCTGAAATTTACTGTCACTTGTTACTATGGAAAGTAATCCTCTGAGGGGCTTGTTCGGGGTATCTTCACCCCGACCAGTAGATCAAAGAGTTGCTCCTCAACCTATTGAACCGACTGAAAATGAAAATGTCTACTTTGAGATTCCTTCGGGTATGATAGAAAAACTTCTAGCTAATCCTTTTGCAGGAGACGGAACAATGCATCCTGATGAGCACCTAATATATGTGGTTGAAGTTTGTGGATTATTTAAGCTTGCAGGTGTGTAAGAAGAAGGTCTTCCCTTTATCTTTGAAGGGAGATGCATTGACATGGTATAGGCTATGTGATGATATGGGATCATGGAACTACAACCGACTGAAATTGGAATTTCATCAGAAGTTTTATCCTATGCACGTTGTTCATCGTGATCACAATTATATATATAATTTTTGGCGTCGCGAAGGAGAAAGCATCGCTCAAGCTAGGGGGAGGCTTAAATCAATGTTATATTCATGCCCCAATCATGAGCTCCCAAGAGAGATAATTATTCAAAAAATTTATGCTCGGCTTTCTGATAACAATCCCACCATGCTCGATACTTCTTGTGCTGGCTCTTTTAAGATGAAGACTATTGAATTCAAATGGGATTTATTGGAAAGAATTAAACGCAACTCTGAAGATTGGGATCTCGACGAAGGTAAGGAGTCAGGTATGACACCATCCTCGATACTTCTTGTATGCCTTCTCACGTGTTTGACTCCTCCACCTGACATCTGGGACCCACCGGAAGGGCCTCTGTATTTCGTGAAAAAAAAACGTGCCCCCCGCTGATAGGTCAGACCCACCAGCTATCTTCGCATGCAAGGAAGTGCCTCCTTATTACGCAAAAAAATGAATACTCCCCCTGCCAGCTGGAACCCAGCATAGTGGGAGGCTGACTTGTGGGCCTACCAAGTTGACGGGGACGGAGGGCTTTGTCAACTTAGTCAATATGCATGATTCTAGCTCCAGTTACCGTACGATGTTCATCCAACGGCAGTAATGCTTCTTGAACCTCTGGTCTTCTTGCTCCAAATTACCCAAACCAGCACCGGTCGTGCCGCGTGCTCCTGCCTCCCGTGGTCGGCTGTGATGCCGCGGAGGCCTCACTGCCCCCTACTAATCCCACCGCTGGCCAGGGCATCCCTCTACTCACACACACCACCTGTTATTCTGCAGCGACGAAGCCTCACACCGCAGCCGAACTAGTGAACCCTCATACTCTCCACGTGGGCATCCACTGTCGCGTCTTCCCCGGCTCGCGTCGTCCCCTTCCTATGCCTCGACGTCGTCCACCGACTAGCTGCTCTCGGCGCGGCGTGGTCAATGTGGTCAATGACCGACTTCCATCGGAAGAGTACTGTACGTGGAGAGGCTGACAGCTGGGTCCACGGCCGCAGCCCCATTTTTTTGTGATTTGCCAAGTAAGTCGCTTTGTCAGGCCTGTTGGGCTGCAAATCTTTCTAGACGAGGAGAGCTTCATTCGGCTGGCCGAGAAAATGGCCTATCAGTAATGAGAAATGGGCAGTACATTTTTAAAACACATCAAACCAGCAACTAGTTTCAAATTTCTTTTTTTTCATTTCGAGATTTTGAATTGCATTGATTTTTATGCGTGGACAATTTGTTGGATTTTATAATGATATACATTTATTTTTAAAATCAGATTGAATGTGACTCAAAATTTTGGGATTAAAAACAGTTCGGACTGCACCGAAATATGCAAAATTTCGTATATTTTTTTAACCGTGGCCACAATATGTGTTGTAATGCTAACAAAAAGAATATGGGCTCTAAAAAAACCTTAAGAAGTAGCAAATGGGCTGTAAATTATTAAAAATAATGGCAGATGGGTTGTATGATGTTTTCCAGAGATTTGAGGCTTTCCTAAAAAAAGGTTGACGCACAAGCAGTGACTGTTGGATGTCCATCCAACGGCCGTCGTGCTTCTACAATCTCTGCTCTTCCTACTCCAGCCGCTCAAACAAGCGCCGGCGGGACTGCATGCTCTCTCCTCCCCACGGCCGGCTGTGCTGTCGCGCAGGCCTCACCACCCCACCGTACTCCCATCGCTGGCCTAGCCATCCCTCTACTCACCTAGACCTGCAATTATTCTCCGGCGACGGCAGACGAACCAGTAAACCCTCGTACAGTCGTACTCCCCTCCGCGTGGGAAACAACTGTCGAGTCTTCCCTGCCTCCGTGTCGTTCCCTTCCTAGGCCTCGCCGTCGTCCACCGCCCTGGTGCTCTCGGCGCGGCCTGGTCAACGTGGTCAATGACCGACATGCATCTGAAGTGGACTGTACGTGGAGAGGCTGACAGCTGGTGTCGGTGTCAAAACCGGTGGATCTCGGGTAGGGGGTCCCGAACTGTGCGTCTAAGGCGGATGGTAACAGGAGGCGGGGGACACGATGTTTACCCAGGTTCGGGCCCTCTCGATGGAGGTAATACCCTACTTCCTGCTTGATTGATCTTGATCATATGAGTATTACTAGAGTCGATCTACCACGAGATCGTAGAGGCTAAACCCTAGAAGCTAGCCTATGGTATGATTGTTGTTGTCCTACGGACTAAACCCTCCGGTTTATATAGACATCAGAGGGGGCTAGGGTTACACAGAGTCGGTTACAAGGGAGGAGATCTACATATCCGTATTGCCAAGCTTGCCTTCCACGCCAAGGAGAGTCCCATCTGGACACGGGACGAAGTCTTCAATCTTGTATCTTCATAGTATAATAGTCCGGCTGTCCGAGGACCCCCTAATCCAGGACTCCCTCAGTAGCCCCTGAACTAGGCTTCAATGACGATGAGTCCGGCGCGCAGATTGTCTTCGGCATTGCAAGGCGGGTTCCTCCTCTGAGTACTCCATATAAGATTTTGAACACAAGGATAGTGTCTGACTCTGCAAAACAAATTCCACATACCACCGTAGAGAGAATAATATTTCCACAAATCTAATCTGCTGACAGCTTTTCATAACGTGACGTAATGCTGTGGTCTAGTCATGACGAACCGTTTTTCCGGGCCTGCCACTGCACGTGTTGCAAGGCGGTTTTATTGGCACGTCCCGTCGAATCAGAGATCGTGTCCCTCTTATCACGTGATTCTCATCAATACAGGTATGGGTAACCCAATCATGCATGTTGGTATGGCTCCTTTATATTTGGCAAGTTCCAAACGGTCACGCGGAGGACGCTTGATATTCACCCTCTTTATGAAGCAGCCAAGGCCTGTCCTTTTCTTCTCGCACTCAATCGAGTCCTTCCCCCACCTCGAGTCCCAACACCCAAGGCTCAGGCTAGGCACTTCGGACCTTCAGTCATGTCCGAATCCAACCTTCAAGGTCGGTGGATGCCCTCCTCTGTCACAGAGGAGGACATCAAGAAACTAAGAGAAGCCAGGTATCTGATCGCCGAAATCTCGCACAGGCTGCCTGCTCGAGGGCAGGTCATTCCGACTCCCGAACCCGGCGAGAGTGTCGTATTCATCTCCCACTTCCTCCGAGGGCTAGGCTTTAGTCTAGATCCCTTTGTTAGGGGGCTCATGTTCTATTACGGGCTTGATTTCCATGATCTGGCCCCAGACTCTATCCTTCACATCTCGTCGTTCATCGTCGTGTGTGAGGCCTTCCTCCATGTCACCCCACACTTCGGCTTATGGCTCAAGACCTTTAACGTGAAGCCAGAGATGATTAATGGGCGACACGCATAATGCGGAGGTGCCGTAATAAGAAAAGGCGCCGATGTTCCATGGCCAAAGGGTTCCTTCCTGGAGGTGTCCAGCTTATGGCAACGGGAGTGGTTTTACATCACAGCTCCCCGGGTTACTAAGTGGGTAGCCGCCCTTGCCTTTTGCTTGGGCCCCCACCACAACTGGCGTCATGGACCAGCAAGGGGCCGGACTGGAGGCCAGTAAATGATGTGCCGGCATTTCAGAGTCGCATCCGAGATCTCCTCGAGAGAGATGTCAGCCTTGTCAAGGTAATGCAGGTCATGCTAGTTCGTCGAATCCTGCCTTCCAAACGTCGACCTCTCCGTATGTGGGAGTTCAACCCGGAAGGACCGTGAACTAATCAACACTTCTTTGGCGTGACGCTTGAAGAGATGTATAGATCGTTCTTCGGATCACAAATAGAGTGTCCGGACACCACCGAGGATGCGGGTCTGAGCTGCAATCATCAAGACACCCAAGTGAGTAATTCTGTGGCCGAACACGTTGTCTTTTAATTTATCACAACATCATTCTGAAAAGTCGCCTTTTGAGGCGAAGATGATCAGGTGTCCGGCCCCCCTTCCCGAAGGATCACCGGATCCTGTACTAGCTAGGATGCTTGAGCTTGCGCCTTATTAAGTGCCATCAGTGGAAGATAAAGGGAGGAGCGAAGAAGCCAAAAGCGAGCCTCACTCATTATTCATCCAAACCGGGGGGGATTAGTGCCTCCGCGAAGGAGGATAACCCGGGAGAAGAATCTAAAATTCCCTCTCCCCAAGGAAGGAAGAGGGCTGCCTCTGACGACTTGGAAACAATGGTTTCCAAACGAGGAAAGAAACCTTTGACAGGGGGCCCTGCCCTGGAGGGCATCCTTAACGCACAGTGCCCACAAGGGGGCCAGCCCTCCACCGAGCTCTAAGTAAACAAAGGAACTTTATAGTAAATATATCTTACTTTATTTCCGAGGACAATAACCGAGACGTATGTCTTGTAGTTCGGATCGTAGCCCTTCTCGACAGAGTTCGTCTTCGGGGGATCTTCTTCCGGAGATGATGGAGAGCGAAATGCCTACCCGCACCTCCCCGCCTCATGAGGCAGACGACCCTGAGGTGTCCTCACGGAGGATTTCTCCTGATCCGCCAAGGCTAGAAGGTAACCCTTCGGCCACCTAAAGTCCGGAGTATTCGGCTCCTAAGGAGAGCCACAAAAAGAGTCCGGGACTGTCCGGCGCAAGACCGGACGCACTGATGAGTCTTCTAGAGCAAGCGGCTATCTCGAAGGCGCATCGTACTCTAATGGGTACGGTGGTTGAGAGAATTTCATCCGCCGAAAGTGGGTTGCATGCAGCTTTTATGAGCCTGCTGAGAGGCTTTGAGGTACGCAAAGTAATATGTATATTTTTGACGGTACCACACACGCTAGATGTGCCCTGTGTAGATAGTAGCCCCTGAGACTCTGGTTGCTATCGAAAAAGGCGGCAAACAGAGGATCATAGTCCCAGGTAATGATCATGCCACTTTCATGTGCAAGGGTAAGGGTCCGCGGTTAGCCGGACGAGTGAGTTTGCTTAATCGGCGGCCACTTGATCGCGGATCTGCCGACATCGTGCGTGTAAACAAGCGTCTTGACGAGGCACAGGGTATGTATTCTCCGGTGGTCAACATATATGAAGAGGGGCATGATGCTAGTATCTATAATATGCTGTAATTGCAGATGGAGCAGCAGCCGTGGAGACCCTTCGGGCGGAGCTTGCCCGAGCCAAGGAACAAGCCAGGAGGAGTGATGCGGCTGCCCTAAAGGCGGTCGAAGAGTTAAGAGTCGAACAGGCTGCGCATTGCCAGAGTAAAGAGAAAATAGCCAAGATGGCTGTGGAGTTGGAAGATGCCGCCGACCTCTATGAGCTTCTTGAAAAGGAAAGCCAAACGAAAACGGCAGAGCTGGAGAAAGCCATGGTAGCAGCCAAGGAAACCCGCTCTAAAATCAGAGCGGCGAAGGAGGAGCTACGTCAAGCCGGAGATATCGCGGCTGGGAAGCCCTTTTTGTTGCGGACGAAGTTCGGAGATCCTAGGTATGCCCTTCTAGATCAATTATGGAGTTCTGCGGACGTGTACCTGGATTTGGCAGGAAGTGCAGCTGATGCGACCAAGTTTTTCGAAGGTAAAAAAGGTCACGAAGTGGAAAAGCTGTTCTGGTCGCAGTTCAATGCTCCAGCGCGTCCGCTGCTGTTAAATGAGCAAATGACCGAGTGGGCCGATCTCCATAGGTTGTCCGGGCTTGCCATGAGGTCTGTCGTGGATCGTCTCTAGCCGGAAGGACCAAGACCGAATAGTTATTTTGGTCTTGTGCAACAATTCCTTGGTGTTGTGCCGTATATCAACGCTGTAAAGAGGTCGGCGTGCATAGAGGGTGCGCGGATGGCTCTAGCCCGTGTCAAGACATACTGGGCGGAGATGGAGGCTACCGTGATTGCAACCCAGAATCCGGCAGTAGGCCAGGTTTCAGCCGAGCACTATTTTGAAGAAGTCCTAGAGGGAGCTCGTTTGATAGAGGCTCAGTGCTCGAAGAGTGTCATGTTCGAGTGACATGTATCTTGATTGTAGTAACAATGTTATTTGAATTATAAAGGCTGTATTTGTACTTTTGCCTGAAAGTATTATTATGCCTCTGTGCGGTCGCTTATGTATATATGTATATAACACTGAAAGTTTGCGTTGTTAAACTGGCCCCCACATATAGTGCGGGGTGCTGCATAAGCGTGTTCACACTTGTTCCAACGTCTTGGTCCTTTAAGGAGGTGATAGCGTGGTGAACGAGGCAATCGGACTATATTGCTTTAACACTTTCACTTAACCTTAGGAGTTTGACAGTGGGGCTACTATATAGCCCCTGGTACTTCCACGCTCGTGCGAGTACGAGGCACATACGTACATGAATAGGAAACCGGCCCTTCATTAATGCGGAGAAATCCCGAAGATTCCGATGAGTCCTCGAGTGGTTGACCAGTCTCGCGCTTTATCATGATAGTCAGTTTTCGGCTTTCTCTACTGAGGTGCTCATCTGGATGAACCAGGGCACAATCGCAGTAGTTCTCTCGGTGCCACCTTAGCCGATAGAGCGGGACGTAAGGTAGCAAAACGCAGGAGCCGGGCAAACCCAACATTTGACCAAAGACATGATTCGGAGCTGATGCATATAAGGCCAAACTCGCGACGCCGAACACTACCTAAGGTATTCGGTCTTTATAACATATACTGGGCTGAGTAGCGCCCTTGATAATGAACCCTGAGTGTCTAGGTACGTGCATCATTCTGACATGGCGAAATGCCAATAACGTCAGCATCCTTCTCGGTTATGCTGGGTATCCGGAGGATGTGAAGCAACAAGAGACAGTAAAAAAGGTGTACACAGGGTCTTAATCTAAAAGGAAACCTTTGAGCGGGGCCCTGATGCACGTCTGCGCCCGTGTCTCCGTTGTGCCGTATCTTGGAAGGGTGTAGCACGATTATCATCTATAAAAGAGAAGAACTTAGGTGAAAGTTGTCGTGCGAAAAATTGGTTATTCTCAATAAACCATTAAAATTCAAGATAGGTAAGGTCGAGCCAAACTGTAGTCCTTTTTACATGCGGGGAGCCCCTGGTACCGCCTATGGGGGTATATCCATCAAACCAATCTTAGGTTTATCTAAGCTGTTACAACTAGTGATGCACCGGACTCGTCTAGCCGTGTCCACGGTCGTGACGACCGATCATTTATTCTGGTTGGAGAGGCCGTTTAGTGTTCAGCTGCTAAAGCCGCCACACGTTCTTCCGCGCGTAAGGAATGCTCAACATTTCCGCTAACTGTGATGATGCCCGTGGACCGGGCATCTTAAGCTTAAGAAGAATCGTGTCTGATGCTGCATTAAAAGCGAGCAAAAGCTATTCTTCGAGTAGTGCTTGATAGCCTCTTAAGTAATGGAAGCGATGTCGAAGGTTAACTTTTCACTTCGGAAGTTGTCGGGAGGCGAATACAACCTCTAGTACTAGAGAGCCCGTACAGCGGGCCTCTGAGGCCTAGTATTACTCCTTTAAAGGTAGTATTGCATTGGCTAATTCTCGTTGGGTCTATCCCCATTTTGCGAGCGGTGTCTGATATATCGATTAAGACTACGGCGCCGTCCATGAGGACTCGTGTGAGATGGTATCCATTGATTATTGGGTCTAGCACCAAGGCAGTCCATCCTCCGTGCGGATACTAGTCGGGTGATCCCTCGATCAAAAGTGATCGGGCAGGCCGACCAAGGTTGAACTTAGGGGTGTGGGGGCTCTGGCGCATATGTCTCGGAGTGCGTGTTTTCTCCTCCTCTTCGTCATGTGAATCATGTTCACTGTTTTGACCTCTGGTGGGAACTTTTTCTCTCCCCCAGTGTTTTGCTGACAAGGCTCATCCTCGTCTTCACTTGGTGTTTCCTCCCCTTGTGTTCGGCGTTTAACTTGCCGGCCTGCTTGAAGACCCAACATTCTCTGTGGGTGTGATTTGCAGGTTTATCGGAGGTGCCATGAATCTGACATAATTTGTCTACAATCTTGTTTAGGCTGGACGGTCCATCTCTGATGTCTTTGAAAGGCTTTCTCCGCTGACCGGGTCGAGAGCCCCTAAATCCGGCGTTTACCGTTGTCGGTGTCAAAACCGGCGGATCTCGGGTAGGGGGTCCCGAACTGTGCGTCTAGGCGGATGGTAACAAGACAAGGGACCGCGATGTTTTACCCGGTTCGGGCCCTCTTGATGGAGGTAAAACCCTACGTCCTGCTTGATTAATATTGATGATGTGTGTTACAAGAGTGGATCTACCACGAGATCAAAGAGGCTAAACCCTAGAAGCTATCCTATGGTATGATTGTTGTATATTGTATATATGTTGACTAGCTTTGGCCTGGTTTATATAATGCACGGAGGCCTAGGATAACAAGTCCTAACGAATAAACCGGTGGGGAGGAGTCCTTGTCTTGATCACCAATTCTTGTGGAATCTTCCTTGTATCGGCACCGTCCGGACTGGCCCATGAGTATGCGTACAGGGGTCTCGGCCCAATCTAACCGATTGGGGACGACGTGGTGAGTACCCCTAGTCGGGACACCGTCAACCGCCGTGTTATGCAGGCTGTCTTTGTTATTTTGGCGCTTGCTTTTCTTGTGTCGTGGTTTTCCATTACTATCACGACTTGGATGTGCACAGGTCGCTGGTGCTACTACGGGACTGCCCGGCTGTCTTCGCCCGCATAAGCGGGTCATAAAAGGCTTATTACGGCTGCCATTGTCCTTGGTTTTTCTTGGCGAGGTGTACAGCGAGCCATTACGTCTCGGACGCTGTGTTTGAAAGCTCTTTGAGGCTTGGCGTCGAGACGGTCGATGATTTGGTTCTTCCTAGTGAAATCTGTTCCAAAGCTCTCGGGCTGACTCTCCGGGCTGTTGAATTATATGACTTAAATAAATGCGCATCCGGAGGTCGGACATAGGTCCTTAAAGTTAGCCCTAAAGCACCCTCAAGCTCCTATCAACTTCCGTCGAATTTTGGGAGGCTCTTGACCAATGCCGAGCTGGTCCTTTCAACTTGAGGGCAAGTAGTTGATGGCGTGGAGATGGTCTCCATGAGCCATATGGATATGAAGGATGAAGTCCTCAATCCGACCCGAGTCAAATCATTTATTTAAATGCGCCTCTATGTTCATGGGTTTGAATCCCTCTGGAAATTCGTGATCCAGCACCTTATCAGTGAAACATAGGGGGTGTGCGGCACCCCTGTATTTGGATGTGTCATTGCGTTCTGAGGATTGCAGTGTTCGGTTTTGATTATGCGTTGGAGTGCGCTTCCTAGATCCGTAGATGGATCTGGTCACGCCGGACTTTTGATGCAAGTCCCCGCGTGGATCATGTGCTGACTTATGTTCGGCCTCGTTAGCCGCCCTATCGCGGCCACGATCTGGTCGATCTGATGGGCCAGCCGTTTTATTTTTCGGTTTTGTGGGGTTTAAGGCCTCATCATCGAATTCAGGCAACAGCTAGCGCTTTGGATAGCTCTTTGTGTGGCAACTACCACCATACTTTTCTTCGGTGTTGCGCACTTTGTTCCATCTACTGTTGAGCGTATTCTGCGCCGCCTTAAGCCTTTGCTTCCGCTTCTTCAGACTCCTCGCGGTGGCAATGAGCCTTCTACGGAGGTTCTCTTGTTCCAAGTGCCTTTCCGGGATGATGTGTGCGTCGTCGTCCGGATTGTTTTCCTCTTCGGAGAGAGCTTGATGAGCTTTATCCTCGGCGTCAATGTGTTCGGACAGCAACTCCGTACTATGTTCGCCGTTCGCTGGTTCGTCCTGCTCTATCGCTGGGTTAATGTGGTCGTCACTTCCTCTGGAGTCGACCTGGGTGTTATTTTTTCTTGCGTTGTTATCGCTATTTTTGCCGAGGCGGGATTTGGAGCGGCGCCTACGCCGTCGCTTTGGTTGCTTCTCGAGGGAGCTATCCTTCACTGCATCCTTTCGTTCCTCATCATTATTTTCTTTAGGTGTATCCACCATATATACATCGTGTGATGAATTGGCTGTCCAGCGCCCTGTGTGCGGTGGTGTTTGTCGTCTCCTGCATCATCGTCCATACCGTCGATGTCTTCGGAGCCGAAGTCGAGCATGTCGGTTAAATCGTCAACAGTGGCTACTAAGTGGGTGGAGGGTGGGGAGCAAATTTCTTTGTCGTCCGCATCCCATTCTAGCCGGACATAGTTCAACCAAGGGTCTCCTGACAGGGAGAGAGACCTTAACGAGTTTATGTCGGTGTACAAAAAGAGGGGCACGCTTTTGTACCCCTTTACACTGCACTGCAGGCGAGCCAGCCACCACGACCACACCAAGCAGAGCAGGGAGGTGAGCCAAGGTAAGACCGAAGCCCAAGACAATCAAAAGCAACGCCAAGGCAAAGACCACAAAGAGCAGGGGAAGCAGGTTCCCCAGCAAGACCCTTGCGGGCGGCCTCAGCAGGGCGCCGGGCAAGAGCCTTCTGCCGGACAGCTCGCCCCACACCAGGCGTAGCGAGCCACCCTTGAGCCAGCGATCCCCAACACCATCATCCATGTGGGGCCAGTGGCTCGGAAGGCACCTCCCGTGGGTGTCATGCAGATCTTTGTGAAGACATATTCAAAGATCAGATGAGGATTAGAAGAGCGGCGATCCTCGGCAAGATCCTTGCCGAGGAAGGTTACTGCACTTCGGCAAGTCGCTTGTCGGGACGGCGAACACGCCACGGCAAGACCCTTGCCGGGCCACCCACCCAAAGCCCTCACCATGACGCCAGCGTGGACCACCACCAGGCCCGCATGCAAACCAAGCTTCCACCATCGTTCCCAGCATGCAGCTGCCAGCCCAGCCAGCTGGGCGGGCACCTGCGTGGCAGCATGCGACTCCTGAGCCAACTCATCAAGCGCCTGCGTGGCGACATGCAGATCTTCGTGAAGGCTCCACCACCGTGCCACCTAGCTGCCTACCTGCCTTACATGCGCACCGCATTCGATCACCGGCCGGGCGCGTCGTCCGAAGAAGGAGCGGCAGACGGACGGCGGGCCTCGCCCGATCCCCCGATAAAGCAAGGAGACACCTAAGCCACGGATTAAATCGTCTTGTCCTGTAATACGACGATAAGTTCAGGCGCTGTCGCCTTTTCCACCTCTCGTGGTGTCACCGTGACAGCCCCTTTCAACTATAAAAGGAGGCCCATGGCATCTTGGAGAAGGATTTGGCTCTTCAACCACGCACGCACTATAGCTAGTTGAAGCTCAAGAACTCTCAGAAATACACCCACCAAAGCAGGATTAGGGTTTTATGCATCCTCGCGGCCCGAACCTGAGTAAACGATCCTTGTGCTGTCTACTAGCCCTGCTCTCCTTGCAACCCTGCGCCCCGGCAACCGTAGTAGGGATTCTTGTGATCCCATAGGTGTCATTCCGCACCGACATCCTTGGCACGCCAGGTAGGGGCGCAATTGTGAGAATCTGGTCTAGTAGTCAGCCTAGCAGTTCTTCGTCACCATCGCCCCTAAGAAGAAGACGGCCACGGCGGTCGACTCGGTGGGAGCCGAACGACCCGTGCCGGTGCAGACTAGCAGCGGACCGGTCGCAGACATGAGCCGGGCCACGACCCGCGAGCACTAGCATCGCCCAAGCAGTCGGAGCCCGGCGTGCGGCGTCGTTCACGCGCCAGACGACCGGCTACACGTCGCTGGATCCAAAGACGGAGCTGGGCCCCCGCAGGTGGTGCGGGGCCCTCCAGGGGCGTCGTTGTGCCGACTCCGGGCGGCGCGGCAACCTCCAGGATGCCTACACCGGCGACCACCACACATTCTTCCCATGGTGTGCGCGCCGAG